>JAOYSI010000950.1:0-17613 GCA_025775065.1 Hiodon alosoides
CCTCTACATGCTTTGTAAGTGGGAAAACCTGCAAAATCGGCAGTGTATCAAATACTTGTTCTCCCCACTGTATATGGTGTTAGCACAACAGTGGGTCGGGAATCTGGGTCTGGACCAGCCTGACAATTGATTGCCAACAGAGTAATTGGTGTAGTTGGCGGAAATGGTGAATTGGCCACAGCACAAAAGGATGCTTTGTTTGTTTTAGTCAGGGCCTGGGCCTGTGGGGAGAGCGGTGGTGTTTGTGCTGAACCAGATAATTGTTTAAGGAAGTTAGTGTTTAAGATTAATTTGTTAGAATTAATATAGGAGTCATTCTTCTATTCCCAACAACCTTCAGTCAGAGAGAAAACCAAATCTGGAAGGCTAATAGTCTAGCCACGTGAAAAATAGACGTCTGCAAGGCTTGAATATGCAGCTGAGAGGTTACGTCTGAAGCAGAAGAGATTTCACCTTGGCAGAGTAATAGTACGGGCCTTTACCCAAGTGAAATGTCATAAGACCTTAAGCGAGCAGTTTGTGCAAATATCACTAATTAACAGCAGTTGTGCTCGGAGGAATTGGGACAAAATCCCGCCAACCTGATATAACTGACTGATGGCAGTTTCAGGAACCGTTAGGTTACAAGACCTGCTACTCGTGTGACTTTTGTCAGTTACTGAATCTGAAGGCACAGCCACTTTCTGATTTGTTCAGTCGGATTCCCCTTGTCTGTCATAAGGGCCGTATGGCTCGACCTTCTCTGAGAAGCGCCTGAGAATTCTGTAAAAGGCAGATTTAGGAGTAAGAACATTATTCACATTTAGCTGCCAGTAAGTCGGTTAATACCTTCCTACTGCGAAGTGTAGAAGTTGCTCTTACAAGTTAATCTCCTATGGCTTTTTTATGAGATTTCGAGGTAGTATTTAAAATACTACCTTCAGATTTTCTGCAGCAATATTAAGTGGTAATTTAATAACTCAGTTGGTTTCATGTTACATTTCTGGTACAAACAAATAGGCTTAAACTTCATAGGCTCAACTGCACTTCAAAGGGTTGTTTCATTATAAACGAATTCTCAAAAAATAAATCCAAGCTAAAGAGGACATTTTAGTATTCTAAAGAGCATACAGACAAACTGAAAAATATTGTATTTATATTGTTCTGACGTGATCATTGGGGCCCATTGTAGATTCTGTTCAAATCCTCATTTTTGAAGAGCTGTGGGGGTCATAAATACCAATACCAAGGGCTGTCAGAAATATAGTCTATGTCAACGTGGCCACAATATTTCATGTCATTTCATCAGCCAGCAACTTCATTGTCAATCACATCTCATTAATTTCTCCATGTAATCATAGAAGTGTCACAACTGTTGAACTCGACTCGACTGTCTCCACTAATGAAAACGTCCCTTCTAACGAGCGTTGTCATGAAAGCATACCACATCCGTTCATTTTCTCTCCACGTCCGGTCTGAAAGCTAATTGGCCCAAAGTAAAGCAATAACATTTCTTCACATATCCGTTCTCTATACATATATCGTACGTACAACGTGGTTCCGGGAAATAAGAAAATACCGCAAGCGTTTTCAGCAGTGCAGTGATTAACATCGATGCACACTATACACGATATACACTAATCCCTTCCTGGTGTGTACTCCCTCTCTGGTTATATAGGATAAAGAAAACCATTTCTGAGGTGTAGATGGAGAGTTTCATTATAGCTTTTATGCTGCGGGTCCTAGCCTTAAAACACCATTAGTGAAACGGAAAATTGCTTTCAGGAATAATACCCAATGACCTCAGACCTTGACCCTGTCACCCCAAATCATCGGAATTCCAGAATCCGGCGGCATAGCTAGATCCACTTTTGGACTGGCTTGACAAGAGTGCTTGTCTCTCAGGTATGGTTTCTCACCAAGTAAAATCCTTTCTAGAGCCGCCAAAGGGGACAAATGTTTAAATAAAGGGTAGCACTTTATAAGGCGACACACAGTGCGTATGGTAGTTATCTTATTTTATAAGTTTCTTCCAGGTTATAACTTTTGGTAAACGTTTTCTTTCCACAGACTGCAAGTCTGCCCTGTCGAAATACTACTCTGGTTGCACTGACTGCATTAATATTATTATCTAGCAGTCTGCTTTTACTTTGCAAAAAACCCCGAAACGACCGTCATAGAATATTATCTGAATTATAAGACCTGTTTTTACTATGTGATCTTAACGATAGGGCAAGCTATTCAAAAAGGATACATTCATACCGATCTAGCTAGCTTGCTATAGCTAGACAGCAGACATCAACAGTTTAATTGTGTGTATGCATTCCTACATTGCGTCTGTTCAGGAGCAGGGACAAATGACGGTTTGGTTTGATGTGTGGTGTCCTTGAGTTTAAAAAAAAAAATAGCTAGCAATTCTCTTCTCTCTTTTTTTGTATTTTTTAAAGAATAAATTGTAAAAATCCTACTCGAGGGGAGTAAACGGTGACCTGAAAGAGTACTGAGGAATTCTCCCATCATGTGGCAAAATGGTAAAATTGCACGATTGTCATTTTGTGTTCAGTATAACGTTTGCGGACACCAAATGAGTGCAATCTTAAACTGGAACATTACAGGCTACTCTTTATTTTATTGAAGACAAATCATACAGCACATGTATTTAATATCTGCCTAAGACACCTACCTATGGAGGGTTTAGTAGTATAATAGCTGCTTTTAAGTTGAAAAAGAAAGGAACAAATTGAAATAATGTAAAAGGTAATTCAACTTAGATAATCAAAAATAGAAAATGTATCTTGATAATATAAAAAGCAGGTACATCAAATAAATTCTGATCCAGTAAGTGATGTGTTGTTAAGGAGACGGATAAAACACTAAAACACTTTAAAATTTTAAACATATTCATTGTTTATCACAAAAATGAATAGATTGGTTCACTCCTCTGACTGTTTAAATGCTGTTCAATTTAGAGAGAAAAGTTATTTAATGTGTCCTGTTTAGATGTCTCCACTCTGGTTTTTCATCTCTGGATTTCTGATCAGGAGTTTTTTTGAAAACTTCATAGAAAAAAAAAAAAAAAAACCAGAGTAGACCTCAAATTAGTCAAGATTTACCGTACATGCAAATGTGTGTGCACTGCATAGGGGTAGCAAATATCTGTCAAGTTCATAAGTGTGTGAGCGACTGCAATCTTGAGTAAAGTAAATGAAATGTGATACCAACTGCAGTGAATTTGGCTATTAGAATGACCGTTTATTATCTGCAACAGAGCAAGACAGTCCTGTTATTCACTGACAACGTAGAAACAATCACACATACCTTGGTATTCAAATTTAGGATATTTCTTCTAGCTTCATAACATTAATGTCATTGAAACAATGATTTGGAACAGTTTTCTCTAACCTCTGGGATATTTAAGATTTGTGTTATATTTTATATAATGGATTATTTCGATACTCTGCAGTTCTTAATGGTCAAACTTCCACACAATTCCACCCAGGCAGAACAGGATACTTCTTTGGATATTTTATTTGGTATCCTGTTCTGCCTGTTTATATTGTGTAGAGGTTTCCTATTTAAGAATCCCGAGATATTTGGATAAATTACTCAGTGCTGTGTTGTAGTCTTTCAGAATACAAAATGACAATACATCGACTTGTATGTGACAAATGTAATTCTGTTGCATAAGTTTCAATGTGATGTTAAGTTCTTGCACTAAGCATGGTGAAAACAAGCCTGTATTATAGACATTCAAAGTGCACATGTAAAGCATTTGTTTTTCGTAGTATTAAAAAAAAACACACCAGTTCAAAGCCTCCAGATATAATTTGCCAGAGTAACTATTTAAGTTTTAATACTTTGCATCGATAGTAACCAAATCTAGACAGGATAATAAAGGGAAAAAAAATTCTGAAAAGACTTGCATGAGAAAATATATAACACTTAAATGGCTCAATTTGACAAAATCTTCTGTGAGCGCTACTGATCGTCAAGCTTTGTACAAATGGTAGATTGCTGGAAACACCTGATACCAAATTGGCATTGTTTAAAATGACAATATAGTCATTACGGTCATATATTTAATTTCAGGTGGAATTCTTCTTTTAATATCTGCGCTTTTAATAAAACTGATAAAGGGACAAAATAATGAGGAAATACATGTAGAATTAGTAGCTCCATTCTTTGGGATATGAATTAAAAATGAACAGAACTGAAACTGAAATACCTGATACGATATAGGGTGTCACTGAGGATGTTATTGTACTAGACAGATTATACTCTGCCTTTGTGGAATTTCAATGCTGATGGTTTGGAATCTCAAGCGTTTAGCGCCACCTATCTGCATATGTTGTCATTGCTTCCAGTGTTTACACATCCCTCAACACCACACTTCTGCGTATGTCGATATTCTGGTTGAGTGGATCATTTAAAAAAAAAAAAAAATATGTGGGATGGTTTTTTTATGCCACTGATTTTGCTGGTATTCCTTTGATGTAAAAAATAGAATGTCTCTCTTCAGACCCCCGGGCAAACAGGCAGGCTCATATCTGTTATTTTCTTATGCAGGCGGTTTTACAGCTGTCTTCCGTATGAAAACGATTTCTGTTTCCTTTGCAGCCTCCGAACCAGAACTGGGCGCACACGTTGGATATGGGGTCATAGTACCATTTCACCACATATTGTCGACACGGGCCTGGGTCCAGGACCTGTCCACATCCCTTGTCTGGGGAGTTGGGAAAGTGGTTAGAAACGTTTCATTTTGTGAAGTGATACAGTGAGTTGAAATTATTGACAGCATTAATGATCTAAATGTACTGTAATACCAGGTCAGTGACGAATAAATGCCTAGATGCAAATTAGAGGTTCCTTCTGAATTATATGCATTAAATACATAGCACTGAGACACTCAGTCGTGTTGGCTGCGTGGCCTGCAGGTTGTTAAAGAGACGGGTGGCTCGAAAGCAACCAGGACGGAAACCCAGCAGCCATCTAGGCAGTGAAGGTATCAGACATGTCATAAAGGCTAGTGGATTTAGACTGGTTTCAGGAGTCCTTAGTCCCAAAACCATAAACTTTAAAGGTTTAAACTTTGGATAAGCTGAGACAGCTAGCATTGCATCTTTAAGCAAGGTACAATGGCTGGCCCTCAGAGACTAAGGAAAAGGAATTTGTTTAAACGCTGAAGTAATGTAGCGTGAAAGGTAGGGAGTAGGTGTGATTACCTGGTATAAAAACATCCTGCACCAGGAGAGGGGAAGCCGGGGGAGGGGTCCGCCGGGTTATCTCTGGGTTCAAGGGACGCATCGCAGAAATAATGAGGCCGTTTCGGCTTGGCCGATCAGGCGATGTGGAGAAGTGATCGCCCCTCTTGACAGGTTCCTCGTCAGAAGAGGTCGTCCGGGTTGTCTTGTTGTTGTTGTGAATCTTCGAGACAGCCGGACTTTGGGGTTCCCCTGAAGGTCCTGGCTAAATTACAGTCAGCGAGATTCTAAATCCTGTAGAACGGCTGGTGAGATCATACTGTCATCTCGGATTCAACACCAGCTAACCAGTTACCTATTCCGGTAGATGTCTGCATCAGTTATTTCAAATTGATTAGTTATTTTTTCAGTTGCAATTCATTTGTAAAATGAATAGTGAACGTGAACGACTAGGTTATCTTATTTAGCACTGCATTTTTACCTCTTGGTATCTGCTATTGGACTCTCCGTTAAAAGCTGGAATCGCCGTCTTCTCTGGCACTTCCTGGTCTGGCTCAGTCACAGGGCCAGGTGGAATTAGGAGGCCCCCACCGGTGCTGAACACAGACCATTCCTCGCTGTCACAGATGCGATTTAGCAGCTTATGCTCCAAGGCTGAAGGGGCCAAAGGAGACAGGGTAAGTTATCATGCAAGGGTCTAGATTTATGCCTATACGGAGGAAGCCTTTGCCTGATCGTTTCGGTGGCGACGTATTGGTGAGATAGTCGTGGGTCATGATTACAGCAGGGTTTGCTATATATGCAATGCATGTCCTGCTGCATGGAGATACCTGCAAAGCAAAACTGCACGCAAACAACAGAAAGGCAATTCCGTACACAAGGGACGGTATCCCACTTCTGACTCTTTTGATCGATTATGTCCGTTCTTCCTCCAACCTTTCTGCACATTTCCTTCTATACCATTTTGTAAATTCAAGTCTTTCGTCATAACCTTCCTGGGCGTCTGCGGGGACTGTGTCTATCACATTCATAATTCTTCTCACTTTTTCATTTCTTTTTCCCTGTTTGGTGCACAGCTCTGTTCTACTCTGTTGTAAGTGTAATCTAGTCAATAACAAATCTGATCAGGTGTATCAAACTCAACTTCTTTGCACTTCAAAAACAGGCAGAAAAAAAAAAAGACCTGATGGCATTCCTATATTTTTGAAAAAAATTGTGAAGAGAAGGAATATACGTATTTTCTTTAAACCCGCCGGAAAAACTCACCAGGGAGTGTGGCAAAGTCTTCCGCCAAGTAGGTGTGCTCTTCGTCGGGATCAGAGGCAATCATGTTCAGCTCGTCTTTGAAGTCTTTGTAGAAGGGTTCGCTTTCGTGCACCACCCCGATCACGAACATCTCAATGTCCGATATGTGGGCCTCCCCAACAGAGGCCTCCAGATACACAGGGTCTCGCTCGTCTGCCTGTCCGTCAGTGATGACAACGGCAACCTTTCGCACGCCGGGTCGAGAGGCCTGGAAGATCTGATTGGCCCTTCTGATGGCACTTCCTGTAAAAGTGCCCTCCCCCAGGTAGGTCATCCTGCGCACAGCTGCTTTGAGATCGTCCTTGCTGGCCTGCTGCTGGAGACTGACCACTACCACGTTGGTGTGGCTGTAGAGGACCACTCCAACGCGGGTCATCTCCCGACTTACCGACAGGTGGTCTATCAGACCTATCACAAAGTCTTTCACCATGTCGAAGTTGCTAGGTCCCACGCTTTCGGAGCTGTCAATCACAAAGACGAGCTCGAGCGGACTCTCCCGGCATTTTACCCCGCAACCTGAAAAATAGGACCGACCGGTGAACGGCCATGCTGATGTGGTGCTGTAAGACGGGCTATTTCATCTCATCGTGAATTCTGGTTCTTTAGGTTGCTTTCGTCTGGTCAAGTGCACAGAATACAGAGCAAAGTTCCAAAAATAATCACATCATACCACAAATCGCCCTGACTATTTTGATAACCTCTTCTCTCTGTGTAAAAGCAGAACACAAACACAAACGCAAGTAAAATAAATATTTCATGCAAGAAACATCTGCTATTGAATTTGCTACAAAGTGCAGAAGAACTAGCCAAACCGTTTTAACGCACAGTCACTTGGGATAAAAAATACTTTTCATATACATTTGTCTAATTAGTAGACATTCCTATTCAGATATAAGGAGACAACAATGCATGCGCGTAATTTTACTCACGGTTAAACCAGGTTCCCCTTTTGGACCAAGTCTGCCCTGTAATCAAAGATTTAAACTCTTACAAATTCATTCTTTTCCCCACGTTCAAGTTTTGTGATCTGCAGCATTCACAACAGAAGTATTTTAGCAGAATTATAAGCGGTAACACAATAAAGTGCCCTAGGTGTGGGCTGTTACACGTGAAAAACTAAGAATTGTATTTATTTCAGGGCTTTTCTATTCAGTGATCTAACTGTATCCTCTCACCCACTGCCGAGCCTTTCCAAAGCTTTCTTTTTAAACATTATTTACGCAGAAACTACACCACAGATTTTTCATCACAATTCTTAGCTGTTAAGCAGTCTGCCTTGCAAGTATGATGGATTTGCAAGCCCATTCATCACCATTACCATGCATGCCAAACAGCCCAAAGCTAATATACAGTCATGTGACTTGTAATGCCTACACCATTAATGACTCAATTATTTTCCGCATAATGATGGCCTACCACAGGTCCGGTTGATCCTGGTTCTCCCAGTTCTCCTTTATCGCCCTTCTTCCCCCGGTCACCAGGAAATCCTCTGTCACCCTTCAGTGGATCACAGGTGATGGATACATCAAAAGAAAAAGAATGGTTCATTAATGTTACAGATATTTTTGGTTCTTCCGAGAGGCTTAGCCGGTAGGGACGCTTGCCCGACTGCAGGCCGAGGCCTATAATCAAGTGATTGCAGGTTCGAATCTGTGTGGTGTCGCTGCCAACTGCAGCCGAGAATCCCTGGCAGAGCGCCGCCCGCTGAGGTTTCCGAGGGGGTTTTTCTTGGCTTGACCCTAAACAGGTCTCACCACCAGGTGGTGCTGAACCTCTTGTGCAGGCTGAGTGATCTACAGTGTGTAAAAGGGCCAGTGGCCTGAAGTTGAGTCCAACTGCATGCTCATTCATTGTCCACATGCGTTTTTTTTTCCACACAGAACGTAGGGCGGAGCTGAGATTTTATAGTAAAACTGATTAAGTTTGTGATACAAATCTTTTACCTTTTCTCCAGCAAAGCCTTCACCCGGGGGACCCCTAGGACCTGGTACCCCCTGAAACCCAGACTCTCCCTGTAAAAAACAGCCCCAGACATTTCAATATATCACGATACTTTGTTTCGCTTGGTAAACTTGTAGTCAACCCACTAGTACTACAAATTGTGTTGTTTAGTCACCCTTCAGTTTTGGAAGTAATTCTTCCTTCTTGGCAAATAAATTAATTTAAAGATTCTTGTAATGAATTAAGATTACCGTCATCATTCAACATTAAACCTGGTCTAATTCCTTTTGTGTCGCATGTTACAGTGAGCAAGTATATATTCCAGGACTGAGCACTGTATGTGATGAGATGTAGCAGGATCCTATGAAGTTACCTTGGGTCCCTGGATACCCTCCCCAGGTGAACCCTGCAGACCAGGTGGGCCAGGCTGACCAGTGGAGCCCTACGAAAAACAAACAGGTGTTCTCAACTCTCCGGGACTAGGGATCGTGGCTTGGTGGGATTGTGGTAATGATGTCATGTTTTTTTGTCACGGTGCATTTTATTTTGGGTGAACCCACGGTTGTGTACATATAAAGACTTCGACAACCTTGATCTCTTTTACAACACGGTCGTTGTCATGTTGGCAGGAGCATATACGTAAGTGAAACGTTTTTGTTGAGGTATGGAAAACAGTTTTTGCCCACCTTTGGACCGATCTGCCCAATTCCTGGCTGTCCAGAAGGTCCAGGCGGGCCTGGGGCACCCCGGTCTCCCTAAATAAGGAGCATCCAAAGATTAAATTCTCTATTTCTGAAATTGATATGTATTATGCCATACAGTTTCACCATTTTAATAAAATATTGATTGGCTATTGGTAATATTGATTTGGGTCATTGCCAGTGTGTACTGGGAAAAACCTAATTTCTTTCACATGCTTAAAGCTCAAAACAAAACGTTTCGTACCTTAGATCCTGGCAACCCTTTACCTTCAGGTCCCATCTCTCCTAGTAGTCCTGGCAATCCTGGGGGCCCCTTTGGGTTATTATGAAGCAACATACAGGAATTATTAACCACCAATGCCATAATATGTACCATAATAATGCTAACTTATGCTACTGTGGTTTACAGGAGTTATTTGCCAACCTAATAGAGAAATACTGTTTCAGCCTGGGTTTTAGCTCCTCATGCATAATGGACAGCACATACAGTTTCTTAAACTAGAAAAGATTAAAGACTTGGTGGATGGAAAGTTGAATATCGCACCGGAGGTCCAACGTAACCGTCCCCTTTCACCCCAGGGGTTCCGGTTGGCCCAGGCGAACCTCGTTCCCCCTGAAACAGGAGTCAAACAAGCAGCTTCATATTGCTTCAAACACGCGTGTTTCCAGTGCAGTGAAAACCCCCTTACACGTCCCTGAGGGCACCGTTTGCTATCTCGGTTTACCTTTGGTCCGGCAATCCCAATTCCTGGTTCTCCAACAGGTCCAGCTGGTCCAACTGGGCCTGGGTCTCCCTGTCAGCAAACAAGCCATACTGTAATACATTATAACATGTGCCCTAAACAAACCTGACAAATTATAAATTATATAAAGTAATGAATATCTACATCATTGTCAGCAAAGTGATTATTTTCTTGCGTATAACAATAAAAGTTCCATTTGAAATTAATCACACCTCCTACAATGAAAATTGTACTGTAGTGTTTGAGGTTTATCAGTCGTGGGATTTAACAATTTACAACGCTAAATGAATATTTGCTTTTCATGGAGTTACCTTAGAGCCAGGTATGCCCCGCCCAGGTGGCCCAGAAATCCCAGCAGGCCCGCTACTTCCTGGTTCACCCTGAATACAAATAAAATGATTTCAACATCAGTCGCACACAGGTGAGTACAAATATTTACCAAAAATGTATTCAAGTTACAACGTTTGTACTGAAAATGCACAATGTCTGCAGTATACAAGCTTTAAACTGAGTTTTCAAAGCGAAAAACACCGAGGGTCCAAAAACAGGCATAATTGGGAGGTTCCATCCTGTCACATTTGGATGCACTTACTTTGGCTCCTGCTGGCCCTGTGGACCCCACTGAGCCCGGTAGTCCTCTGGGACCCCTGTCTCCTCGATCTCCCTGCAAGGCCCATGGAAGATAGAATATTTTCTTTGCTAAGGAAATTCCCCCATCTCAAAACCATTCAGTTCAGTAAGTTATTTCCGCACCCTGGCACTCATAGCTATGATGAAGACGAAAACCGTGTCAATGTTAAGAGTTGGGAGCGTGAGGAGCTCCAGTTCAGAAGAGTGCTTTGAAGTTAATGTCGGATGAAAACAGCGATATTCTACTGAAAGCTTCGGAGTGTATTATAATATATATTATAATATAATATTTGGAGTCTGCACCTTTTCTCCAGACACACCCTTCCCTGGCGCTCCATCAGGACCCCTAGGCCCAGGTAATCCTGTTTCACCCTGTTTTCATTAAAATGATTTTAAAAAAAACAAACTATTACAAATTACAAATTCTCTGTATTGTTAGCCTGTCGCATTTTTACCTGGTAGAAAGTGTCTTTATCAGGCACTTATACAGCAGTGATTTATTTTAATAGGGCACTGTAATGGTAAGGAATAGGAAACTGTTATAGTTAAACAACCTAAGTATCGGATAATTATTGATCGTTTGTCCTGGAAAAACAGCTTTACGGGCCCTTAAATCATGGTGATTTGAATAAAACTTGCTTTCTGGTTTCGTAAGTTAGTGTAAACAAAATGATAAGTAGCAGAATGAAAAAACAACTCATTATTTACAATATAAAAGGACTAAATCACTGCAGTTTTTACCTTAGGGCCCACCGCTCCATCTTCTCCTGGGATACCGGGACTCCCAGGTGGACCCTCTGGTCCAGGGTCTCCCTGCAACATCCACCCCAGTGAGTGCATCATCTGCTTCTACAGCACGGCGCCAGTTCACATAAACCACCTTAATACCTCTGTTTTATTTTATAAGTCCGGTCATACGCTGAACTAAAAGCCACCTCTGAACTTAACCCAATGTCACCTTTTCATGACCGAGGGGAAACTGGGACAATACCCTGTTTGAGTGTGCATCAGCAAAAATCTAAGATGAGCTTTCATTTCATTTCAGTCTGACAATGACATTTTCAAAGATATACGCTTCTATTGTGCATCTCACAATACTGACAACCCAATGTCTGAAAATGCACTAATAGTGACTAATAGTGATAATAATTAAGGGGTTTTAATAAAAGGTACAACAGCAATGTCCATCCCTTTGCGTACACGTACAGACAATGTGAAATCTTGCAGATGAATTATTGATGAATGACGTTTCTGCTTACCTTCAGCCCTGGTTCCCCAACCCCTCTTTCTCCCGGGGCACCAGGCTCACCTGGAAAGCCCTGATTTCCCTGTAAAGAAAAAATGGCTTATGTCTTGAAGTCAGATGGAGTAAAAGGTTGCCTAATCTGTCCAATATGAATTTCTGCTGCAGTGCAGGTAAATCCCATACCAAAATGCCCATTGAATTGTCATACTGACGTTATTTTGGCCACTTTTCCACATATCACCCCCCTCCCCCAACTGGAAACCTGCCACAGAAACTCATCCAATGTTCCCATAAACCTGACATGAGAAAATAACCCCAGGGCTTTTTTTTCCTCCGGCATTAAAGCGTGTGCCCGAGTGAACATTAGGTATTTTTTAGCAGGGTTGACCGATTCGTGTTTTTTTAAGCTGTATTGAAATATATGCATTGGCTAATCAGTCTATTTTATTTTGCATTACTGAGATTGGAAGTTTATTTCGGGGACTTTAATAAAATACGTTTTTGCCCCTAAGATTATTTCTCTTATGCGCTCCATTGAACTGGGCTTTTTCTGATTGTGCTCTGACTTGATCGTAAAACCACTTTCTCACCTTTTGGCCCATTAACCCCAACCCTGGAGTACCTCTGGAGCCCGGGGGGCCAACTGGACCTTGGTCGCCCTGCAGAGAAGGGGGTGCAGTCAGTTAAGCAGGAGTCTAGCTACAGAGTACATCAGTTAATACGTGATGAGACTGTTTTAAATCAGATTAAGTTTTAAATCAATTACTTGAAAGTGAACGAAAGAATTCAGGTTTTTTTTTCTTTCTCTGACCTTTTCTCCTTGAATTCCTATTCCAGGAAACCCCATTGGTCCTGGAAGTCCTAGAGGACCGACATCTCCCTGGTGATATTGGGACAGTCCTCTAAATCAGTAGTCAGGGTTCAGTGTTCAAGTTTTTCTTTTAAAACACTGACCACACATTCATTCTGCGTTGCAACTTATCCCATTCAGGTTCACGGTGCACCTGATCCTAACCCAGCAGACGGCCAATTTCACACACAAAGGGCCCATTTAGCAGCTAATCCACTTAACCTGTAAGTTTTGGGATGGGTAGAGGAAACGGGAAGGAACCTACGGAGGTAACCTCGTGAACACCGGGGAACTTGGACAGTGACCCAAGCCAAATTTAAACCGAGGACCCTCATGCTAATAATAGGACTTAGTATTATTATTATGAATAGTATTATTGTGGGATAATAGGACATAAAAACTGCGATGGTGATATTTTCCTGGTAACTGATAATCAGAATCGTGCACCATATTGTTAGACATTGCTGATCCTTGGGTCTTTTATTAAAAGCTTTTATTAACCTTTAACAGCAGACACCCTCATCCAAAATGAGAAAATTCCAATTTCACCTTATCACCCTTGATCCCCTGTCCTTGAAAACCACGTCCTCCTCGGGGACCCTCATATCCACGATCACCCTGAAATAAGGGTGCACAGGTCTGTCAAAATAACTACTCTAGGGGCAGTTCAGAAAGTTAGATAAATCTAGGCCGACTCCAGGAACCTAAGGACGTCCGTCTAATTATTCATACTGATTATAGCTTACGATGAACTCTTTTCATTAAAATACAAGACACATCTTTTTCATTAAAATATATCAAACATCTCATGAAGTTAATACTGCAATGAACTGTACAAAGCACCTTTAGCATTAACCATTTAATACTGGATTGGACATCATTTTGCATTCAAAATAATGTTGAGAATTAAATCAATTAATAGTGTAAACAAATTGATTTGTACTAGACTGAAAAACAACGAATTATTTTAATTTTATTTTTAGATTTCTGGTTTTATTTGTCGGTTATGTTGAAATGTCGGATTAGTTAACTATATTGGCCTACCTTTGGCCCAGGTAGTCCCTCTCCTGGGGGCCCTGGGTTTCCTTGTGGCCCTGTAAGCCCTGGAGGCCCCTGTGGTTAAACACATGAAGAGGTCAGTTGTGTCGTTACAAAGATGTGAGTAATTTGGAATAGCCACAGACACAATTCACACAAAACAAAAAATTGCTAGCACCGATTTCTTTAGCTTGGAGCAATTTCTTTTTCTCACTCTGACTCTTACCTGTGAGTCCAATTAACTGACAAACTTAGCTGTAACCAGTCAGTGATTGGAACACATGGTGTTAACACATGGTGATTACATGAGGGGAACAAACTGCGTCCTCACAACCGACTCACCGGTTGGCCTGGCTCCCCGATTCCTATTGGTCCAATGGGTCCAGGTTGGCCCTGGTTTCCCTTCTCCCCCTGGGCCACACAAAGACTGAGGATGAGTTAACAGCGCTTGAAGTGAGCCCAGAACACAGAACAGAAGGATAAGTCCCAGCCGTGAGGAGAGATTTTCCCTCTTCGCGACTTTGTAATTAGCTCACCTTCGGGCCGGGGAAGCCAATTCCAGCGTCTCCTGGAGGACCAGGAGAACCTAGGGGTCCACGATCTCCCTTTATTTTAGGGATAAGAAATTAAGGCACAGTTCTGTTAAACCCATGGCATAAATTATGTAAGCCATTTTATGGGAAATAAACTGGTTTGTGTTTTGAGTGATTACTCAAATCAAATCAAACTTTATTTATATAACACATATAACACATGAGGTGCAATTAAATATAATAAATGTGATTAAAGTTTTGATCCCAGCCTAAATATGCTTACTTTAGATCCAGCCTAAGTATGCTTACTTTAGATCCAGCCTAAGTATGCTTACTTTAGATCCAGCCTAAGTCTGCTTACTTTAGATCCAGCCTAAGTCTGCCTACTTTAGATCCAGCCTAAGTCTGCTTACTTTAGATCCAGCCTAAGTATGCTTACTTTAGATCCAGCTGGTCCCTCAGAACCTTGATCCCCCGAAGGTCCAGTTAATCCCTAAATTGAAAAAGAAAAGGCTGGTGACATTTACTCAAAGAACAGGTAGCAAATCCTGGCTTCTGACTCCAACTCATCCTTCTTCATTTTCGTGTTTGGTGTGCTTACGTTCTGTTTGGCAGACACCGCATGTGAGCGGTCTGCCACCATTTTAAACAAACTACTGAAATTTTCACGGGAGGAAAAAATGCAAAGTGCAAAACCTCTTGGTTGCTCGTGCTCTAAAGAAAGGCCTAAACAAAGTAAATTGGTTGATAAACTTATGAAGAGGAGAAGAAATCACTCAAGAGATTTGAGAATTAGAATAGTGGCCCGATCATTTGGAGAACTTCACCGAAAAGGAAGGACAGGCTGTGTTTAGGATCTTTTGTTATACAATCATTCCACCTGGTGTGGAAAAATATTTGATTTTGGGCTAACTGCTGATGCCAATGTCTTATTGTCCAAACCCAAGACTTTGGCATAAAGCAACGGGTAGCCATGAGGCTGGTTTCAGAGTGGATCTATGGGAATCTGGGCAGTGCCCAACGGCACACGGGTCGTAGATGAAAAAAGAGAGTGAGGCCACGTTCATGGCATGCCAACGCCGGAGGGGATAGAAATTTAAGTAGCAGACTGCAAACCAAGCTCCTCTGTCCCAAAACTAATCCCGCAGGTCCAAGAACAATGCCCCGCGAGCGTCAGTTCACATCTTCAAATACAGCGCGCGTTAGCGCCCGGATTAGTCGTAATCCTAATTTCACATTCCATAAGTGCACTGATAGAAAGCAGTTCAAACTCCCCGGGTTTTGTTTGGTTATCCCCTCTCTGTTGGTTTGAGTTCTTTGACGTATGTTCAATAGATTAAAATGTTTCATGTCTGTATAGAATCACAGATGTTAGAAGCGTATTTCTGTGACTTACTTCTTTAACTTCAGATAGAGAGCAAATGTTTTGGATACCGATGGATTTCAGCACATTACCTGCTCTCCTCTGGGTCCTCGTGGGCCCGGAGGCCCCTCCTGGCCCTGTATGTAGACAGTACATTGATGTGGCGCCCTCCAGATGGATTCAAATCCTCCAGATATGAGTAACAAACGGATGTTTTAAGGGAATAAACCGTGGGACGTTCCCGGGACTTACTTTATCTCCTTTTTCCCCAGGAGCGCCACATTCACCCCTCTCCCCCTAAAACACAAGACAGACCTTAGTGCAGCCATGGTATTATACATCACCCCCTGTCTACGGCATCAAAACACCCCCCGAAAAATGTTCAGAAGAGAGCTGGCCACAACCGTACCATGCCGTATGACTTTCAACCCTTAACTGGGAGGAATAGAGATAACTGCTGCTGTGAGAACTTGGAATAAATGTATAACTATAAACATATGTTGCTATTGTTCTCATCTCACCATTTCACCTTTAAAACCTGGCCTGCCCTGCAGATTAAAAAAAAATCAGCATTAATTGTACAGACATTAATTTTTCAAAACTCTTCATGAGTTATGTTATGTCGTCATTATCGTACCGAGGTTGCTAACTGAAATTTGGAAACCGTTGTAAAAAAATACAGTTTCTTAAATCTCGTTCTAAAATATACTTCATATGTTAAGTAGCTAGTATGGTTTGATTGATTTGACAATGAGTAAATACGTTTTTTTTTCTGTCAAGTAATTGAACCTTGCTCATACAGTTTAAACACAGACCCTAATGGTGAGTGCATAAGTAGCACACAAATAAACATTGGATCGGTACCACAGCCCAAATAAATATACACGGTTTACCTCAACACCATCTATTCCAGGACGGCCACTAGCACCTGGTTCTCCCTTGAAAAGTGAAACCAAAACAAACTCATTGAAATACTGAACATTTAGAATGAACCGTGAAAATATATCAGTATGTTAATTAACTCAATGGGTACGGATTGTCACAAAAAAAAACAACTCACTTTTAATCCCTTCTGACCAGGGACACCATCGTATCCTGGTTCTCCATTTTTCCCCTGGTTTAAGAATTTGAACACACAGATGGGTCAGAAGTGAAACAGCACAAGTGACCAGTTTACTGACAAATGAAGAAAATAGGTGGACATTGAGAACTGAAGTTCCCTGTGTGTTCCATGTTATTCTTTATAGCTGAGTGTTATGTCTACAGACAATCATTAGGAATAGTATTCTTACACCAAGGGTGAGATGATTGTACAATGCAACTTCTGGTTAATGGTTAATGTTACGGTATCTTACCATAGCTGGAATTCTAATGTTCACATGAAGTGTGAGTGCCAAAGGCCGCACATAGAATATAAAGCGGCTTCCCATTGCCCTGCCTAAATTTGATCACTTTTTCTTGCAGTGAGACAACTTTGGTGACCTTGGTGGAATGCTCTGCATTTGATCGTGTGTCTCAACGCACTGCCAATAGTGAGATACGGTGAGAAAACGCTGAGATACGGTGAGACACGGTGAGACACGGTGAGAAAACGCTGAGGAAATGCTGAGAGACGCTGAGAGACGCTGAGAAAACGCTGAGACACGGTGAGAAAACCCTGAGACACGGTGAGAAAATGCTGAGACACGGTGAGGAAACGCTGAGATACGGTGAGAAAAACGTTGAGACATGGTGAGGAAATGCTGAGATATTGTGAGAAAACGCTGAGATACGGTAAGGAAACGCTGAGATACTGTGAGACACTGTGAGAAAATGCTGAGATACGGTAAGGAAACGCTGAGATACGGTGAGAAAAACGTTGAGACATGGTGAGGAAATGCTGAGATATTGTGAGAAAACGCTGAGATACGGTAAGGAAACGCTGAGATACTGTGAGACACTGTGAGAAAATGCTGAGATACGGTAAGGAAACGCTGAGATACGGTGAGAAAAACGTTGAGACATGGTGAGGAAATGCTGAGATATTGTGAGAAAACGCTGAGATACGGTAAGGAAACGCTGAGATACTGTGAGACACTGTGAG
>JAOYSI010000952.1:0-17612 GCA_025775065.1 Hiodon alosoides
TATATACACACACACACATACACATACACATACACACACATATACACACGCACACACATCAATGGAAAATTGGTATGCTGGTTTAATTTAGTTTATCAATCTTAAAACACACGACTCTAAGTAAAAATAAATAGCTTTCTGAGGACGTTTAGCGAAAGCAAGACATGGATTGTCTTACCCCGAAAAACAAAAACCTCACTCGCTGTTCCTGACTTTTGGGGGGGATTTGGTTTAAAGACAGGAATTCAGTGACCAAAACGTGACCTTTGTTTACTTAACCCGCTGGCAAAAATTTGAATTCTTTTATGGTCGTCACCTAGGCAGCGGTACAAAAATTTCAGAAAATAACAATACTTCCATTGGACGGTATAAAAAATAAAAATATAAACGTCATACTCAATAGCCCTAGTATAACATCTTGAGGCGTTTAACATACTAAGAAACATAAAGAACGTAAAGGATTCAGTTTCCTCATGCCTGCAAAAACTCATAATACTCTTTCTCAGTACTCAGTGGTACAAACTTTTTTTCAAATGACCATATCTTGTGGTTATGAGACATGCCTATAAATTGGTTTTAGGTTTATTATACAAAATTTTCACAAGAATACTCAAGACTTTCAGATTTTATACTGAAATATATTCCAGCAATCTTGATTGACTGTTATGGCAATAATTACTAGCATTTTGTGCTACACAACTTCCCTGGGGTCCACATATTAAATGCACATAACAACACTAGCAACTACAACAGGGCTATGATATTCCGTGTGAAACTGACATCTACGGTGTTTTTCAGACTATACGTGCAACACTATATTTTAATCCATGGCAAATTTTTCCAACTTACAAATAGTAATCATAGAATACATTTTAAAACATTCAGCTAATAAATCAACCTCTGGAAAAAAAAATGTGTGGCTCATAACTATCTACGTTGATTAGCAGATAACTCTTTTACATAGGCCTTTATAGTGGTTGTAATGATCTGCCCAATCTGAAATCGCCGTTTATGCATTTCATTCTTGCTCTCGGCCCAAACCCCAGCAACCACGGGGCTAAGAGGAAGCCAACGGTGGTTCCTCCAACCCACCAGTCTTCCCACAGTGTCCACATTTAACATGCTGCTGGCCACAAAGGTTTATTCTGATTGGTGGATAGGCATGTCCCTCTGACAGAACTGCGAGCCTACAGGCTCCCGGAAGTCAACAGAGGTCGCTCTTCACCAGGAACCGAGAATTTTCCCAGGCAGACACGAAACCTCCCTAGCCCGGGCAATTTTCTGCCAATTGTGGGCAGAACCGGCCAATCTGAATTCATAGGGCACAACTTGCATGCGAGTAACTTGGAACCACTTGCATTGTATTTCTAATTGGTCGAGCCTACATTCCCCAATATTCTACCTACATGAGGCCTGCAATTGATAATCAATGTCAAATCTGTATTTTCACGAAACAAGGTGATCAAACCCATAAAGATATTGATACTAACTATCAATAGTAAATACCTTCTGAATATTTAAGGTCAAAAGCCAATCACAACCTTGAATAATTTGAAAGTTGAGGGCGGAAGCCTGAGATCTCTGACTTAAGGCAGATTTGAATGCTTTATGAAACGGTCTATATTACAGACCCTCACTCCAGCAGGCAGCACCAGAACTACAAAAGGTCCAACTGAACTACGCCCATCATGGCAGTTAGATCATATTTATCAGAACAGAAAAACTGGGTTAATTAAAGAAACAATACCATGGCTACTTTAATTGTAATTAAGACACGCACAGGAGGTATATGTACTGTGTGTAAGCATCAAAAAAGAATGACACATTAATGTAAGGTCACAATTGCTGAATCCACAATTATTTGGGATTTTTAAATTTTAATATTCGTAAAATATTCGTTAAATATATATTGAACAAATATGCTTTATTACATTCCAGAGATACATCTGCTTTACACTCAAACACAAGTTTAGTGCTTTAAACGACGATAGACATTATTGACGACATTTCATATAATTACGCAAATGGACACGTCAGTAGTATCCTGTACATTTCAGGACAACCTATAAAATGCTGTCTCTTTACACAAAACACGTCTAGAATGCTAAACCTTACAATAAACTAACAGCGTTTCGCTTCATTTCAGCAAATCCAAGTACATCTACTATATCCTTGGTTGGTAGCAAGATTCTAATTGTGGCACGGTCATGGAGCTTTTACTTAAAATTTCTGGAGAGCTCCATTTAAACTTGCGTTCTGGTCCTTTGCGACAACAAAACGACATATAATAATGTCAGTGACAATTGTATACAGTAACAATTTATACAGTGAGTTCCACCGATGCCTTACCTTACATATGATTAATGGTTCCCCATGTTCAATTCCACCTTTAAGCGTAAAACCCCAAGGAGCTCCGCCCTGGAGGACAGCCTCCACACAGGTTAATTTTCCCTTCTGTGACACTGTACTGTAGCTATGGAAGTTACTCTCCATATTCTTGAGAGAGAAAAAAATAATGAACTCAGCTACTTTTCAGTCAACCAATAGCCAGAGAAATAAATAATCATAAAAACAGTTTTTCTTTAAAACGACACTATCCTGTGGTATATTCCGGCTGTCCATTCTTAAGAAATTAAAAAATACTAGCATTATTCTTGACAATCCGATATAAACAAAAATCTACATTTCACTTTAACTATAACTCGCATGCTTCACCGTCAGTCATCAGCAAGTGATGTTGGGAAAACAGTATTAGGAACAAATGGACACAACCAAAAACTTTCCTGCCTTTCGAAGTGGAGTGCCCAAGCTTCACTTTTGATCGTTTGTCAGCCCTTTCTCTTCTTCCGAGTGCATTTTACCATTACAATAGCATTTGCTACAATCCATTGGATTGAAAGAAAGGCGAGCGCATTCGTCGAGCCAGCTAGCTAGTTTCTTCGGGATTAGATTAGTTAGTCCTGTCAAAAAAGTTTTCCAAAGATTAATAAACGAATTGCGTTTTATCACTTTTCCCTCTTTTTTTCCCCTCGCACTTGTCAGGATTTGGATGATGACTTTTCAACAGTATCCGGAAACAAAAAATCGATTTCAAGCCGTCGCTTTGATGCAAGAAAAGCACCATCAATTCAATTCCGTGGATGCAAAACTCGTCCTCCCCCCTTCTCAATTCTCGCAGATTGACTCACGAATGCGCATGCGCGCAGTATGCGAAACGCTCCGCTGAACAGTGCACATTCGGACTGAGTCGGAACCATGTAAAAATCGAACGACATCGTGTTGTTTTCTTTTACTGCCGTGACCGTCCCATTTTATTTTTCTGGCACGCATACTGTGCAGAACAACCACCGAGTGCCAAGGTGATTTATTGTATGTTGATTACTTCATCAAAATTCAAGTCCAACCTCAAATGAGGTTGAAAAAAAAACACGGCTTCAACACCGCAAGTGCATTTTAAGATTCCATTCAACGACCTCTGCAAAATGTAAGTTTAGAAGGTTGTGAATATAACGGTAGTTTAGGAAAACCAGCTATCCCCCTGTAGATCCATTTTGTAAGTGATTGTAAAAGCGGATGTTTATTTCATAATATGTAATGTCTAAGTGATGCATGCTTAACACAGGCATTGTAAAACTTAAAATTCTGCCACATTCAAGAAATATTTAGATTTTGTAAGCAGTGCTTGAAATATCAGGTGGGATATATATTCATGAATTAGTTTAAGATAGTTCTGTCTAATTTATTTAATTTTTAATTGAGGGATGTAGCCAAAAAGTGGCATTCCTCAAAAACAGTTTTGAATGAAAATGTTATCTAAGAGCTGTTCCACAAATGAGATGCTGCTATTTTAGGTGTGTATGAGGCAGCCACGTTTGTATTAGGGACGGTGCTCCAAATCAACACTGATTACCACAGCCTTAAATCCAACCTGATAAAGGATGACAGAGTTTTGACAATGCCACTGTCAAAGTCTGTATGTAGAGCAGACACCCTTACCTGGAGCAACATACATATACCTTACAGTCAATCTTGGAGAGCTAGCTCACAAGAGTTGTTCAACCTGGTTCTCAGACAAGTGCACTAAAACCCTCTTGTAATGGTCTTCAAACCTGCAACCTTGTGGCATGAGGTCCACTGCTTTAGCACGCTGCCACCTGCACTGTTATGTCTCTTTAAAGACGTGTCTTCATCTCCGTTTGATAATAAAGCTGTTTTAAACTGAGACAATGGATTACACCAAGGCTTAAGTCATGTCAATATTAAATGCACTTTTGCACGTCGCTCAGGATAACAGAGTCTGCTAAATGACTAAAATGTAAAATGTAAATGTAAAAGATAAATACGAACAAAAAAGGCTGTGAAATGTCATTATTGTGTATCAGCTTGAGATAATATGAGATAAGAGATATATGAGATATATGAGATAAGTTTAACATTTAACTGAATTGAATTATAATATATATTAAGTCAAATAAAAATTTTTTATCAAGAAATAATTATTTTTCTCAATTGTTATTCTCAATTATTGCGTCCCTTAGAAATTCCTATTAACATTGGTCACCCATTACTTCCTGTTTCACTGGAGTATAAAAATGAGGTTACGCTCACTTAGTCATCGATCAACATAGGAAAGGCCAGAGAACACACAAACAAAATGAAAAAGGAGGTTATTGAACTTCACAAATCGCTATGACTAGACAAATCTTGATGGCTATAAAAAAATCTCCGCTGTTAGGGCATTTATTATGTCAGTTTCAAGAACTGTAGCTGTAACGAACCTGCCTGGAAGATGACGCAAGTTTAACGAGTTAACGAGTTTTGCCACCACACACAGTTAAGGGGATGGTTTGAGTGGCAAAAGAATCTTCAAGGGTCACAGTCTCCAACACAACAATTAGGTGCCACCTCCATCACAACAAGTTATATGGAAGGGTTGCTAGTAGAGAGCCTCTGCTGTCCCCAAACCACAAACGTAAGCAAAACAAAAGTGCAATTTTGGTGAATTAATTGGAACTTCGATCGGAATCGGGTTCTATTATCCGATGAGACTAAAATTGAGCTTTTTTTGCAACAAACACCAGATGTGGGTTTGGCGTAAAAGGAACAATGGTCATGCAGAAAATACCCTAATACCCTTTGTGAAGTATGGTGGTGGATTCTGTGATGTTGTCAGGCTTTTTTTTATACTTCCAAAGGCCCTCGTACTCTTGTTATATGGCAACAGGGACTCCATCAAGTAACCGGGAGAGTTTAGGCCATAACCTGGCTGCCAGGAGACTAAAACATGGTCGCAGTTGGAGCTTCCAGCAGGAAGACAATCTGAAGCGTAGCTCCAAATCCACGTGAAAATGATTCACTGTCCATAGAATCAAGCTTTTGCAGTGGCCATCCCAGTCCCCTGTTCTTGTGCTGGCATCTGTGGGGTGAATCTATCCTGTTGCATTCCCAGAGAACCCTGGTGCCCCAGGTGTTCTCTAGTGAGGAAGACCTTTATGCCCTTCTCTGAGATCACGTCTGTGAGCCCCCTGCCTCGGCCCTTAACATAGCTTCACAAGGTTAGCTGGGGCAGAGCTGTCCACACTTTTCATGTGTCCGTTCGCTGTCACTGCCCTGTGCTATGATAATGTGACTCTCCGTGTGACTCGTGATGCTGTAGGGAGGCTAATTGTGCTGTCACCAGCTAATGCGCTCAGATGATAAATACAGTTCTTCCTCAGCTGTTAATGAACAGAACATTCAACCAGGCTATGTTGGTTTGTGAATGTGTTTTTTAATGTACTTGAAATACTACCACAGAACTCGCAGATTAAGTGGCAAAAATTTTGTAAATATATTTTAGTTATTATATTTATTATGTTCTAACCATAGCCTGGTATTAAGACTTTACACCTACTTATCTTGTAAGCTTGGCTACTTCGTATCTGTCTGTATATCTCCTGCAATGGACTGGCATCCCATCTTAGGTAAAATAGGTGTTTATGAAAGTTGGTTTATGAAAGTTAACTCAGCAGCAGAGTTCTGCAACACTTAAAATATAAGCACCGAAGTGACATTTAGGGGGATCCACAAATGTCGAGTTGATAAAAATGATCCAGGATTACTTTTCACAAACATGCCCTTATAGAATCACTAAGGGTTTTGAACTGGAAGACATTAACAAAGACATTTTGGACCAATAGATCAATTATAAGAAAGTAATCTATTTTTCATTCAAACAGTAAATCAATATCTGTAAAGTTTGTTATATTCAAGTCAAGTAAAATACCATTTTATTTACAACAAAAATTGTATCTGCTCTGCCATCTAGTGGAATAATGTAGCACCGAACTACCAACAGTGTCCGACAGAAGAATGCTAAGAACTCTTTGGCTACACTGTGTCAAATTATTAGCGCTATGAGATTTTGTGTTTGCCCCACTGGTGGACTCAGGGGGTGCTGGTGCCCCATGTTAAAAAAAAACGCTGCAAAAGTGCCCTCCTAAAACATGATAAAGTGCCCTCCAAGGTGCCCCCATGTGTAAAAACACGTGATGAAGCGTCCTAGTGGGTTCCCTTCCAATGAAGATAATGTGATGCGGTGACATGTAGGCTGCCTGCCTGGCATTCTGGAAAATTAGTTGGCATCTGCGTGCTCCTACATGCGAGACAATGCGCCCCTATGGGATGCCTCTATAGTGGAAAATGCCCTCCTGATGCCCATGTTTTTCATTTTTATTTTTTCTATATCCTTTTAAAAAACAGTTTAGTGGCAGCATGATTCCACCTCAATTTCATTTCTGTTTGGAGCTAATAAACTCATCCAGACAGTTTTTAGAATCATTAGCATGTAGAAGTTAAAAAGTATCACTGTGTGTGTGTGTGAAATAAATGGTTAAATATTTAATAGTTCCCTGAGTGTTTTTATTACAGTGGTGTAGTAGTTATACTTAAATTCTGAGTCACATAATAACGTCTTTTCTTTTACACTGGCACGAGCCCTATTCATGCTATATTGAAGGAAAAAAATCTCCAAGAAATTAGGAAAAGCAACTTTTTTAGAATAGTACTGAATATGAAATGCAATATATCGCTATAATTTCATGTCACCAACACTGTTAGACCATTTTGTTTTGAAATGATTGTTTACAGTGCTAAACAGACTGGACATAATTAATTGTGAGGACCACATTAAAAGGTGGGTTTTTTAACACACTTTCACTCACTGAATCTTTTATCACAAATTCTACTTTAAAATGTGTTCCTAATCCATTTGGTAAATATTTCACTCCTGTTTCAAACCACAACTATTCCACGAATGCTATTTACATGACTTGCCTAGTTTCTTGCCTCAGTTCTCATTTTAACTAACTTCAATTCAGCATTTTGTCTTTAAGATCCTCATAGTCATGTGCATCACCCTTTGCACAGAATTTACGCATCGATGCCAATTCGCCTCCGCATGTACATTCAATAGGGGCTAAGGTTAAGCTCAACAAGTGCCACAAAAGTGTTCTTAAGAGGAGTGAACGTTAAACATTAAATTAAATCAATTAAGGATAAATAACGGTGACATTTCTGATATATTCAGTTAGACGACAAACTGTTTATAGACGCAAAACAATGTTCCATATAAATTAGGTATAGCACGGAAGGGGGTATTTTCTTTAAATATTTAGATTTGTGTTTTTCTTTTGCGGAAAAAAATTGCCTTAAAGAAATTTTTTTTACGACAGCTGCGTCACAAATTACAGGTCACAAAGGCTGCATTTATTACATTACACATGTTAAATAATAGTAATAATAAATAATAATAAAAATGAAAGTACAACAGGAAATGACGACAAATCAGTTTGTCCCGTGTGACATTTTGTATCATCAAAACCTTTTGGGTTAAGGGTACATTGTAATTGATTACCGATTGGACTCACTGCTCCGAAAAACGTGAAATTACTTATTTTCAGAAAAATAGGAATAATTCTACACGTTCGGCCAAAATGTGTTCGGAAAGGAGTTTGGTTTGGGTTATTTTTGGGATAAAATTATGAATGTCATTCATAATGTAAAGTAATTTGATAAATATGTTTTTCATCTGTGAAATTTACAATGGATGATCAATTTTGTCAAAATGGGAAAAAAAATCCGGAATACTTCCAACTCGCACAGCATGAGCCGTTTGAGGTCGATGACAACGACACTCGATGATTTTTGTCTTAACGGAAGACAACAAGTTAAAGTCATATGACTCTGAAGTGTTGGGAGGAGGTTTTCATGATTGTCAGTTTTTAAGTTTGTCAGTCGGGGTTGGGTGTCATTATTTTAACTAGTTCACCTGCAACGATTTATTTTAAACGAAGATGCTCTTGAAGTCATGTTGTATATACAGCACAGGAGTGGTTTCTGTAGTTATACTAATTGTCGCCATCTCCTTAGTGGTGTTGCATGTGTTTCAAAATGCACTGTACTCGAAGATAAAGGAGGTAGGATAAGAGATGCGTTTGTTGTTCTCTTTTAATATATTGTATGCCTATTTGCGTTCAGTATGTCAGTCTATATGCATAGCTGCCTATAAATATAAACGGCATCTAACGCTTAATCTTAGAAGAAACAAAAATTTGAAAAACTAAAAACTGGTTTGCAGTATTAAGATGTTTTAGTTTGTGCAGACCGTACCCCAATATTCCAGATTCCCAGAAGTCTGTTTTCTGAATTACTCGTGTACATTGTGACATTGTATGGTCGTGACTATAATGCGTCAAAAAAGGTAACGTGGACGTTTGTAGATTAGTTGACTATTATCAGTCACTTTTAGCTTTCAGTTGTGAGTCAGTAAGTATCAAAATTCGAATCATCAACTAGGCGCACTGTAGTTAAAGTAAACGTTGATGAGATGAGAGTCCGGGAGTTGGACTCTGCCTGTTGACATGTTTTTTGGAAAGTAGTTTCGTTTTCCCCAATACAGCCATGAAATTCCCTTAAGGGGGAATGCATTGATTCGTGGTCTTCCATTAGCCGTAGGGTTCCATAGTGACACTTTGCACTTTGATCTGCAGGAGATTGTGTTGAGAAATGGATCCGATGCTTTTAAAGTGTGGGAGAATCCACCTCCCCCAGTGTACATGCATTTCTACTTCTTCAACGTAACCAACCCTTCAGAGGTACTAAAGGGAGAGCGCCCAGCTGTGGTTGAAGTTGGACCCTACACCTACAGGTAAACGCAGGCCTTGTTTTAGTGCCAAGCTTTTACAGTTAGAGCGATTTTAGTATCATGTAGTGATAAATCACTATATTTAGATATATTCAGAGATCTTAAAACAGTATTGGTCAAAATAGAAAATTTAAAAATTATTTGCCTTACTCCTGTCAAAAACGAAAATGGTAACTCCTAGAACCTAGGTCTCGTAAAGGGATAGGGTATTTAAAGTGGTAAGTTCTTTAGCACCGTAATGGAACAGGGGCGAGTATTAACGCCTATTAAATCAACTGAGATGTGCCAAGTAATCATCAGAATTAAGTGGCTATGAGGGCATCCTCCAATGGCCCTCAGTTGGCCAAGGGTAAGGGGGCGGATGTCCAGCGATTACTGGAGTCGTTGTGGGAATGGCAAATGGCCTGTCCTGGTGTTGTCATGTTGCCTCATACCTTGTTACTAGCGCAGAAAGTAGATTTTCTGGATGGCTGCCCCTTAGCAAGGGTGTGACAGTAAAATGATGCCTGGTGGTTTCACAGTGTCTGACAGCTTGTACCACAACAGAGGTTTAATGTTTTGGCAGTAAAATCAAGGAATGAAAGCGCCTCACAATTTCCAAAATGAGAAGACAAAGGCATGATGATTCTGAACAAGGATTCCTTCTATCCCAAGATGTTGAAATGCGCCTCGACATCCACCCACGTCGAAATTTAGTTAGAAGGGATTTTTTTTCGTTCTAAACACTTATTAACGTTTACTCAGAAAATATGTTAACGTTGCAGTTGTGATGATTAATCCCAGAATCCCTTTCAGTTAGACTATAATTTGTATGTGCACTTATTTTATTTGTGACCGCTTCAATAAGGCATGAGAGCGTCATGCAGTACGAACCCGAAGCTACAGCGTAATGAGCCTAGATGACAAGACAAAAGGCCTGTCAATGAAGCCTCTCTGCTATTGGTTGTCCTTGACTAGGGTTTTTTTTTTTAATATATATACTGAGACATTACAGCCAAACTGTTTGATGGAGGTAGGGTGTGATCTGGTAGAACAGGATTTGTGGAAAGTTTGCCATGGTCGAAGCATCAGCGTTGCTTTTTCAGTGTTGGATTTGTCAACCTGTTGCATGTCCATGGTCCACCAAGAAGACGTTGGTTCACTAAGGAAAAAGCCTGCAATCTTTAAAGAAAAGAAAAAAAATCTTTTAATTCTTTTTTGGTGTAGGGAACTCCGGCCCATGGAGGAAGTTAATTTTCTGGCAAACGGCACAAAGGTATCAGCTTTGAATCCGAAGACCTACATATTCGAAGCCAACATGTCCGTGGGCCCGGAGGATGACCTCATCAGAACAGTAAACATACCTGCATTGGTAGGTGGGATTCTCTGGCTCCTCCTCTGTTTGTATTCGTATATTTCCATGCAACAGAAAAAACGATTCTCTCCTGGAGAACTTTGTTGGGTATGTTGAAGTGGAAGATAGAGTACCTGCAATGTGGTTTAAATGTCTGGATATCCACCTCTCTTTTGGTGTCAAGTCCTAGTGTGCTGTGATGTATTTGTTATCTAATACCCTTAAAGGTGGTAGGTCACAGTTTCTAAATTGGACGAGAGAAAAAAAACAATGCCAGCATGCAAATGTGCATTTAGTAGAAATGTCTTCAGTAAAAAGGGGCGGAGTGTCATCATCGTAGTATCAGTATACTCTGTAGTCTAAGACAGAATTGAACTTTCTCAATCTGAGCAATGCTGACGAGGGACATATTCAGCTCATTGTGCAACCAACCCCTAGTTCTAACGTGACTCCAGCGGCTGGTGTTATTGCCCAATATGAAGTCATGAAGTCTGCTCTGCTATAGTCATACAGCTTCTCCTCTCCCTTTTCTCTGCTTTATCTCGCTCCAGTTTGGATTGATGCTAATGTTTAGGGTTAGCTACGACTCCCAACGCCACACACGGGGAGGGTGTGGTAGTATGATTGGTCTATTTCAGTCCTTATCGCCTTTGAACCACCCAGCTTTTCCTTACTCGGCCTGATTGGAGGGGAGGCGCGTCCCTCTCGATGGTACTTCAAGGCCGCAGGTGCTTGGGGAGCCAGTAGGAGGCGCTTGTTGGACCCAAGCCATTGGCTCTCTCCCGGTCACAATCACAGGGACAGGGTTGTCTGTTGTGCTCAGTGACTTGTCAGTAGCCCTGCCGATTTAACCCTCAGCCCAGATGGCTCTCTCCCGGTCACAATCACAGGGACAGGCTTGTCTGTTGTGCTCAGTGACTTGTCAGTAGTCCTGCCGATTTAACCCTCAGCCCAGATGGCTCTCTCCCAGTCACATCACAGGGACAGGCTTGTCTGTTGTGCTCAGTGACTTGTCAGTAGTCCTGCCGATTTAACCCTCAGCCCAGATGGCTCTCTCCCAGTCACATCACAGGGACAGGCTTGTCTGTTGTGCTCAGTGACTTGTCAGTGAGCTTGCTTATGATTTGACTGGTGACTCACAGGAGCTGAAAAGCAGCTTCCCACCACTGGATTTGGACAGACTCTAAGTAAAGAATGTTGGATATGTTTTCGGTGTTGCTTAGCAACCCTGAATGGTGACGCATTACCTTGTTTGTCTGCTAAACACAATATTAGGATGCACCACTTGGGGCATCTGTCAAACAGTGGTTTGGAAGCTACTCTGAAAATACAGTTTACAAAGCTACCCATAACTTCACTCTGGAAGAAGTTCTGCTACTCTAAAACTACCTTTTAGGAAAGAAGTTAACCTGACTAAATCACTTTTTTCAAACGTTTATTAACTTAAAATGTAAAAAGAAAATACATATTTATGCTACCGTTGTGATTATCAAAGAAAAGTATCTTATGTAAATCAGTGTCAATGCTTAACTGAATGTGTAATTTAGCCTATTGAACACACATGTTTCAAGTGAGAATTAGACAGGTAAGATGCTCAAAAACAAAAGTACAATTTAACCCATATTTTCCTTTTTTGCCAAAATGTACCGGTATAGCTAATAGTTAGCTATTGCTATACCGGTACACGGCAAAAAAGTTTAAAAGTTACTTAAAAAAAAAAAAAAAGCCCTACCTAGATTTTAATTCAACTACCACCAGTCTACTGCTAAATTTATTCAAACTAATTGTTGAACAACATGTAGTTTCCTAACTTCCCAGCACTGCATACAGAGGACACCTAAATTATTAACGGGGACTTCAGATTTTATGTAAACGCAAGTAGCAAAATAAACAGGTTTTTATTTGGTCGTAAAACGTGCTCCCCTTGTAGAGGTCCGTGTGTACCCGTCCCAACTGCCCATGTGGTCTTTTTTCAGACGGTGATGGCTAAGTTTAAGGACCACTCTGTAATCAGCGGGTTAATCTCGGCGTTCATGAGGTCAAAAAACGAGGGTCTGTTCATGACGCGGACGGTGGGTGAACTGCTCTGGGGCTATGTGGACGACCTGCTTCAGGCCGTTCACGCGCTCGTCCCTGAGATCGACGTCAGATTCGGCCTCTTTTACAAGGTGAGTTTGTGTCCACCCTAATAAGCAGTCTCACTTGTTTGTGAAGACTTTAACATGGTAGTTATAATGTCTGACTGGTTCCCAGAAGTATTTTAGTATTTGATTTATTTATTTTTCTCCCCCACAAATTGAGTTTTCTTTCTTAATTATTTCATCAGTTTAAATGCATTTAGTACGCCACAAACGTGACTTGGTAACATGAACTACATAACTTTTGAAATCCACTGCATTGTTTCATTTTGGCAAAAAAATGTCTGGGGAGTATCCCACCCCCACAGTGACCAGTGATGAGACAAATGGGAAAATTGGCACAAAAAGACAAAATCTTTTATACAATACCTTAGCTATAGTAATACAAAAACTTTGGTGATGTCTAGAAAATAAACAGGATGTTAAAAACATTAACGTAACATTATACACAATAAGGATAGCAGGGAAAAGACTTTTCCTATCGTATTGCTCCAAATGTAGTTGAATATTCACTTTGATGTTTACTATGTACATTTGGGGTTCTTATGGACTAGGGGCTGAAACATTGGACTTTGTCTACTTTATGGCATAATAAGCTAAGAGACATTGACATCTGGTCATGTGACACAGAACCGTTTCATTTCGGTATCTGTAGATCTGTAGATCGTTCGTAATCATTGCTCGTATTACGTTTGCGTTTTGTCAGATGAACGGGACGGATGATGGCGAATACGTGTTCTTCACTGGGAAAGACAACTACAAAGACTTTGCGAGGATTTCTGAGTGGAGAGGTGAAAGGTACAAGTCTCTCCTGTTTCCCTGCGTTGGGACGTCGGGGGGTGTATGTGAGCCTGCCTCCTCACCTCAGTTTGTGCGTCCCTGTCTGTAGCTCTTTAAACTGGTGGAGCACGGACGAGTGCAATATGATCAACGGCACGAACGCAGCCTCCTTCCATCCCATCATCACCAAGGACGAGGCGCTCTATATGTTCTCCTCTGACCTCTGCAGGTTTGGGCTGCCGTTTTTTTTTTTTTTTAGATTGATTACTCCTGTCTGGCACGTGAGGGGAAGTCCGCTTGGGTTATGCTGTATCCAGTTCCGTGATTATGCTGGGGGGGAAAAAAAAAAACGGGTGCGTGGATTTCATTCCGTCGCTTATTTTCCCACTTGTGAAGCAACGCGTTTTCCCAAAGAGAAAAGAATGCTTGGCGGGTTGTGTTGAAGCACATTCCAGTCATCGTTGCGTTTTCTCCACACGTTTGGTGACAGGTCGATTTATGCCAAGTACGAGCAGGAGGTCAGTGTGATGGGCATCCCGGCGTACAGGTTTGTGCCTCCCAGTTTGGTGTTTGCCAACCTGACTGAGAACCCATCCAACGCAGGCTTCTGTGTGCCGGCTGGTAACTGCCTGGGATCTGGGTTGCTCAACGTCAGTGCCTGCAAGCAAGGCGAGTGTGTGTGACTTTATACTAGGCCGCAAAGCCCTTTTTTGGGACGGGGTTCTTACCCAGGCTCTTTGGAATTAATGCCATGGCCTCTTTAACGCAAACCAAAAAAATAAAATAAAATAAAAATCTTTGGCACTATGCTATAAGAATTAGGTTTAAGCCTTTCTGATTTGTAGCAGTTGCCCGTTGCCCATGAGAGGAATCACAAAATCATTTAAACGGATACTGCAAATGCCTTCCGCTGTTAAATGACCTAATGATATGATTTCGGTTTTTGTCCCTTGCAGGTGCACCAATCATAATGTCGTCCCCGCACTTCTATGAGGCAGATGAGAGGTTTGCAAATGACATTTACGGCATGAATCCGAACAAGGAGGACCACGAGACTGTGATTGATATCAACCCAGTATGTATACTTTGTGACACGTTTAGGAGTAGTAATACATGCTTGACAGCAGAGGGCAGTGTGACCACATTTTACTCTCACACTTTACACACTAGTTATTGTGAAGTGTGGGTATATCGAACTTAACATTCTTGAACTTTACTGCATAAACTGTTACACCCTCATTACCCTTTAAACAAAATAATCTGACGGCCGTCTGTCAAACTTTTTAGTTCCACTAGATCGAAACATTGATTTTCAGTGGAGGTTTTTTTTTTTAATGCAAAACATTTTTGGTTGATATTTAATAAGATTTACAGTTTTCAGTACTTCAGTGAATTAGCTTAATTGTGCTGTCGTCTTATTTAACCCATTTCAAACAAATTACTTTTGTAGTCCGCTGATGCTAGCACAAATGTTCTTTTGAGGAAAACGGCTTTTAAGCCTGTCTTCAACTGCTAATCACAAGGCTAATGATCCAGAATTTCTGAGCAGCTACTTTAAATCGGCAAGCCTGTCTGAAGTCCCCTAATACTTGATAAGCTATGGTTTATAACTATGTTGTTTAAATGTTGGCGATTGGTTCTGTGCTGGGTACGGAGACCCTAAAGATAAGCAAAAATGCTTCGCTGTCAGTTGACACAGCCTGCAAAAGTACACTGTGGACACGTCACAGATTGCCAACAGTTTATTTAAGTCTTAATTTGCCACAGGTTCCAGACGGGGTTCTGGGTAACGGAACTTAACTTTGTTTATTTATTCGTTTCTTCGCATCTGAAGCGATGTAGTTTTTACGCAAAACGGGTTGTCCCTGCTTGTCAGCAATAACCTTTGTCACAAAGTGTTATTGCTGTGCGTACAATGGTTGTGTCATCAGCAGCCTTTTAACGCTTGGAGCAAAAGGAAGACAATCCAAGTGTCCACTGCTCATCTCTGTGTTAAACTGTGGGACATTCATTTAGTTTAGGTTGTTGCTCTTTCTACTCATGCAAAAGCTGTATTTTATTCTCTGTTTTACTTTGAAATTGTGCCCTGTATTTTCAATATAAAACAAGCTACGGAGGCCGATATTTATCATGTTATATATGTTATTTATATATGTCTTTTTATATCTTAAAAAGCCCTGATAATTTTTCCATTTGAAATGCAGCCTGTAAACATTACCCCTCTGCTTAGCTCACAGGTATCCTATTGAGAGCAGCCAAGCGCCTCCAGGTGAATGTCTTTGTTGAGAAAATTCCAGTCTTCAGGTAAGCGGTCTTCAGGTCTTGATGGATCTTAAGCTCGACTCCCCGAGTTATAGCGGCTTCCCCAGCGTGCTGGCTCTTAAACTGAAAGCTATTTATTTTGTAAACAAAGATGTGATGAAGAATGACCCAAGAGACCAAATGGGATGATGCGATTATCGAAGTCTTGTGGGGAAACGATAATGATGCCCGGGTTGACAACCGGATCATATTTAATGCCCGACGCTCCTAACAGGAAACATACCCACCCTGAGGAATGTTAATGGCCTTTCGTTTGAAGCCGACATTTGCCCAGCTTTCTGTGCCCGGTTTGGATTTTGACTCGTCAGTCTGTTTGTGGGACAGCGTATCATTCATGTGCACGGCATTAAATATCGTGTTAAAACTGTGCACACAGTAAAGGCACAGTTCACATCTAGTACGATACCCGGTGTAGCGATGAACGAGGGATGTGGATTTAAACACAAAAAGTCCAGTGTATAAAACTTTAACTGAGGTTCTGTATGACTGTGAGAGAATCTCCCCCCACCCCGAAAGGTCAAAGTGACCTGTGACCCATCTGGACCCGCCACAGATGTGGTCGTGGTGTGTCAGTCGCTCTGATGTGGAGTAAATGTGTTCCCTCTTTTATCCTTGCTCAATCCGTCATTTACAGGGCAGCGTTTGACATGCGTTTAGCAACGGATTACTCACCCATATTATCGAACACGTGTTGTCTGGCAGACTGGAATTCAGCGTAGAGAAGGCGTGCCAGGTGAACCATATGTTTCGTAACGCGCACAGTGTCGATGACATACAGAAAATTGCAGTTTGTGTTAAACCGGATGTCTTAAAGGGTTAGTAAGTCAATCTGAGGATAAGACTAATTTAAGGCCCAGTTTTGGGACAGACCTTTGTTGCTTGGATGGCTATGGAGTTGGCTCTAGGCTAATAGGTTTATTTTTATTTATTTTATTAAAGTAATGGATGTCTCTGGTTTTATTTGTTAAGGCCTATTATATTCGATTTTATTAAACCCTATTAGGTAGTGATTACTCACAAAGCTATTGCAAATAGACACCAATTTTACAAATGAATGTCCATAGCGAAGGTTTGTATACCACTCAGGGTATATTTTAGATCTAGCCGCTGGCATGGAAAAAATTGGCCCAAATATATAAACTGTATATATTTTGCCTTTTATTCAAGTTCAGAGTTAAAAAGAAGTCGCCACCTGATATACTCAAGTAATTTGGGTGTTGCCTACTGTATTGTGTTCACTATAATGTTGTTCCCTCTTGTATATTTTGATTTGGGCAGATTCATGTGCCAGCCATTCCCAGCTCGTAGAATGAACAGCGTCAACACCCTGTAGTGACACTGAGGGGTGGAGCGTGTCATGGGTGTTTGTTGGTCACCCTTGTTTTTAAAAACAGAGACTTTTTTTGTTCTGGGAAAGAAAAACAATCTAGGCAATGTGTTAAAGGTGTGGCTTGTGATTAAGGTCCACATCCTGCGGTTTTGTAAAGACCACCGTTTAACTCCGGTGTCCTGGCCAAGGTTTCCATTAGGCTGTCCTGGGGGAGGAGCTACAGCGGTAGCGGGCCCTCTCCACGTCCTTGTTTTCCCCGCTGGTTTTCATGTCACCGTCTGTTCTTTTATTTTAGTCTGTGCTGCGGCAGAGTCTTCATCGGGACCGCAGAACTGGGTTTGACGGGTCACAAGTCACTATCCCTCACAGACCTTATTGTAAGACTGGCTGCAAACGTGCCTGTTTGACCTCTTAGTAAAGTCAAACGTTTCTTTCCAATCTGACATGACGGTGTGGGGGGGGGGGGGGGGGGGGGGGGGGGGGGGGGGGGGGGGGGGGGGGGGGGGGGGGGGGGGGGGGGGGGGG
>JAOYSI010000954.1:0-17610 GCA_025775065.1 Hiodon alosoides
AATCATACAATGTGATTTTCTGGATTTTTGTTTTAGATTCCGTCTCTCACAGTTGAAGTGTACCTATGATAAAAATTGCAAACCTCTACATGCTTTGTAAGTGGGAAAACCTGCAAAATCGGCAGTGTATCAAATACTTGTTCTCCCCACTGTAATTTCTCTTTCATTGTGATCCAACAAAATGTACTCTGCTGTTCAGATTTGATGTACACCAATTACAGATTGAGTGGGAAATGTTGCTGCTGATGGGTTGTGTATCTGGATGCCATTCATGGCCTTGCCTTGTTCTGGTGGGGAATATATGGAAATAATAATCGCTCCCCTTATACCCACACATAGACAAAAGAAACGCATACAGTGGACAGACTAAGTAATGGCCCAAGCAGTATATAAATATGTATTAACTAAATGTGTTGGGCCACCCTTGCCTTCAGTACAGCTTCAATCCATCTGGGATATTGTACCGTTCCTCAAAGGTAATCCTCCAGTTCTATGAGAGATGGAGGCGGATATCTACTTTGTTCTAGAACTTTCCATAAACGTTTCCATGTTTACGTCTGGTGATTGGGAGGGTCTTTGTCTTCATCCTTGTGTTCTTGATCACTCTTGAATCAGCTTAGCAGTGTGTAGGGCTGAGACAATCATGGAATTTTGGGTCTCCATCGCCATGCATTATTATCGTTATTCAGTTATCGCCGTTTGCACGCACACAGAATTCTGAATATTGTGATTATGCTGGTTAAGGGTTTTGTCTGCTTCTTTAAATCGGTTCCACCATTCTTGTTAATCTTGCAGTTTGTCTGTTGCCCTTTGCCTGCAAATCACACTTTACACATCTGCATTTAATAGCCTATTCTTTTTATGAGTAATAGAAACAAGGTGCTTACAAAACAAAACTATACAATAGAATTGTCTTTATTAAATATTGATCTCCAAAGCAGGTTGTCAAAAGTGCAGATAAAAAAAAATGCAAGATCGCATCTCAACAAAATCTTAATTCTGTGTTAATTTGTAAAAAAAAAAAAAAAAAAAAAAGAGTAATTCAGGTACAATGAATTTGTTATGGTTTCGTAGAATAAGTACGATAAAGCAAGACAGACTGCATTGAAAACGCTGGATTCCTATATATTTAACATGAGAGTATTTGTTGCGGCAGAAGTAAGAGTTGTTAATTGAAGCGACGCGAGTGGCAGCTTCAAAGGAAAGCACATAAGGGAGCGATGGCATCTCAGCACGCGCTCTTCGGGGGAATGAGTCGATGAAGACGGTTTAGACGGATAGTTAGCAAAACAATAGCAATTGCCGTTTGACAGCTTCATCTGACCATATTGCGGTTTTGCCTTGCTCAGAAGTCTAGGTTTTGTGCTTAACATACCAGGTTCGGTGGTACTGCCTACTTCTAAGGGAAGAACCTTACAACCAGGGAAGCTAGCTTGTAACCTAATGAATTGGATGAGCAAATGAATTCAAAGTCCACTTTGAAGTATAAGTTATATTGATAAAACCTATAGGGCATTGATAACACTATATGCCAACCTGGAAGGTTGTCGATCTTGCTTACTCTAACTGGAAAGGAAAAGGTCTTGCATGGACAAACCTTACTATTTAGTCTAACGACCAGTGAACAGGTATGCCCATCCTTGGTGATTAATGAATAAAAAAAGCTACTGGTTTTAAAAGACTAAAACTAATTCAATAACTATGAAGTACTGATTAATTAGAATCGCTGGTAAGTACTTTTTAGTTTCTCATTTCAACCTCCATTTATCAGAACTCCGGACATCAATACTTTATAGAGGATGATTGCCTCGCAAACAATTAGCAGAATTGGCAGCCGCGAAAGCAGGGATCCATGGCCCTGCACATTGGCCTAGGTTTCCTGCCGTTTCCGAAAGGTAGCCAGACCGAAAATGTCGGCTTTGTGAAGCACAATGTACAATCTTTGTTGACCCATGTATACATCTTATAAGGTCCTTATCAATTAGCTACATGCCGTGGTAGTGAGGATTAGAGTGTGATAAGAGCAGGTCTGATTGCATTGGTTCCATACCTTCATTGGCCATTTCCAATGTTCATTCTCACGTCTGACAGGTGCGTAGCCTCAATTGGAGACATCTCGACGGGGACCAAATCAAAACTTTGTCATCACGCTAATCATTTTTTCTTTTTATGAGTAGAAGAAAAGTGACTAGCAGAAAATGTCATTGAATGTGATTGGTTAGTTTTGATTTGGTTCCAGTCCTTGTCTGAGCTTCCTGAGCTTGTTTCTAACCCAGTTTTATAGAGTTTTATAAGACGGAAACGGATGTATGTTTGTGTTTTTTTTTTTCTCTCTCTCCTCATCTCAAACCTTGTTGGATGCTAGGCCTTAGGGTACAGTGCCGCTGGCAGTATTTGACCCTGTGTCATTGGTTACAAATTGGGTTCCTGAACCAGTGTTCCATATTGCTGCTCTAAGGTCATGCTTAATTAAAGGAAAATGCATAAAACATGAGCAATGCATTCTGTTCATTTTTCATATTTGAACTGAAACCAAAGAAAAGACATCTGTATGGGGCAGTAGGAATTCTGGGATGGAATTGTTGTCAAGAAAGGATTCTGTATGGGTGATTGCACAGGCAGATGGACAAGTGGGCATTTGGGTTGCTGCTCCAGACGGTAAACACTGACGTTATAAAATTTTGAACGTCTTTTCCTGACACCGAGGCCATTTGAGCGGCTTTGCGCACACTCCTGTGCGCACGCGCGGGGCATTACCTTTGGCACAAAGTCCTGGCAGTGGAGTAGCTCATGCATTCATTTATTTGCTTGCACTCTTTTCTTTGGGAATAATTGACTCTCTAGGCCAGGAGCCAAGCCTGCCTTTAATGTGGATCTGAATATTTATCTCTCTGATGCCGACCTTCTGTTCCTGTCTAGGGAGGATAGGAGGCAGTTTCTTCTGCTCTTCGTCCATCTTTTGCTTATTCACTTTGCTCATTCATTTATGCATTGATTCAGCCAGCCTGCCTTCCCTTCATTTGGTTAAAGCAATGGGGCAGTGCACTCCTTTCTTTGTACATAATTGCAGATTTTTCTGTGTGTGGGAGACAGTCTGGCTTATAGCGGTTTGGTCCAAAGCATTAGCTACTTACCAAAGCATTTTCTCTAATCGGGGTTATCCAAAGAGCAGGCTTGGGATGAATGAATTTACCTCCGGATGCACACTGCATCGTTATTGTTCCGACAGATGTGGACAATCTGGGTGAGGGGCTGTCAGTCATTGGGAGAGAGTTCGCTGTGAGCCGGATCTATCTCAGTTAGAGGCAGCCCTTGGGTTCAGCACTTGGGTTCTATAAAAATTATACACAGATGAGTAGTCTTCATTGGAAATTATTCACGCATGTCATTTTCTGCCAGCCCTCCTGAGAAGGATAGTCATTCACCTGTAGAAAGTTAGTTGTGAGGCGGGTGGGTTTAAATGGTATCGTTGTCCCCCATTCTATACACATTTCTGTGCAGGAGCTAATGTGTTTTAAAGATGGAAAATAAATTCTGGTATTAGTCTTTCATTTCAGTAGATTTGTATCACCTGTTTATTATTTTAATGTTTTAGTTATTTTATTTGCCATATGTGACTGATTTAAGTATTCCCTATGCAGAATGATCTGTAAATTATATGATTACTAATCCAGAGACTTCTGATCATCGCCGTTTGTTTGTTTGGTTTACCGTGTGTAACGATTCACTTAATGTCATTTATGACAGTGCCTGGGGGTGAACATTTTATTCCTTTATTTAGGACTGGGCTCCATTTTATCGAAGTAGTTTGTAAATGGAATTTGATGTCTATAGAGTAATGGGGAATATTACTGTGTCATCTATTGGAATATGTCTTTTATAATTGTTAAAATTGTAGTTGTAACTGAATCATACAAGAATAAAAATGGGCCTTCCATAGAAATTAATGAGAAAGGGAGTTGCTTTACAACTTAATTGTTGATTGTTGCCACTAGCTGTAATTGTATTTCCAGTGAGTAGCTTAGCAGATGCTCTGAAGCACGGCTTACATCCACCCACTAATAGAGTATTTACTGAAGCAATTCAGGTTAACCTTACTCAGATACACCCGCTGGGATGGGGCTTGAACCAGCAACCTTCTGGTTACAAGGCAATCACCTTTACCACTACATCACCAGTGTTCTATACATTGTGTATTAGTGATACCTAGAATAGGATTACTAGTGAAACTGAGGGATTAAATGTTAAAATGGCTTGCTATACACAACATGCATATAAATAATCTTGCTGTAAAAGTGTTTTCGTTGGCTTTTATATCCATCTTTGTTGGACAGACTTGTCGAGAGTCTGCTCTCCAGTGAACGTTTTGTTCTATTTTTCCTAAATTGAGAACAGGAATATATAAAAAATGTGTTAAATTTTTCAGTTTCAGAATTTTTTATTTATATTTAATGCTTTGCGTGTTCAAGTGCTTGGCTGTACGCTGAAGCAGTGTCAATGATGCACATAAGAATTTGCTGGAGCAGATTATTTAAAAAAATGAGACGGACATGGAGAGAATAATAAATATTGTTTGAATTTGGGTCTTATTTTATTTTATCACAATCGTTTTTTCTTTTTTTTTTTTTTCTTTTCCTCCTTTTATTTGGCTGTCATCCTCCCACAAGCAAGGGGTGGAATTATTTTCCCTGCTGGAGAGCTGTGTTATGTGTTTGGGGCTTTCCGTATATATGGTAGGCAGTGTGTGTTTTGCAGTTAATCTGATGTTAGGATAAGACTGGTGTAAGAATTCAGTGGTGTTCAACACCTGATTGAGAGCCTGGTCATGCATGAAAGAAGTGAATGTTGAAAATAACGAATTAATTGTGTCCTCACTTTTTCAGGGGTATCTCCCTGCGAACATGGAGCGGAGGGAACTGGTCCTGAAGCGAAAGAGGGACGAGTATTTTGGCTTCATCGAGCAATATTACCACTCCAGGACAGACGAACATCACAGAGACACCTACAGACAGGTCATTCCTTGGATAGTTTTGTTCCTCCTTTTGATTTGAATAGTCTAGGAGTGTTTTCAGAGGTTAAATGGGTTTGACTGTGTCTGCTGCATTCTGGAAGAGCCACATTCTTCCTTAAATTCCTTAAAGTCCATGTATTTATTTGAATTTTTTTTTTTTTCTCCCCATTTTGAAGATGTTTGAGGGCAATACTGTTCAGTAGGATTTGTAAGTCGGAGGAAATTACTGAAAATGTCTAACTAAAACAATATCTGCAAAATGAGGAGGTGTTCTACCATTTCATAGGAATCGAGAATCTGTTCAAAAGAAAAGTTTGCGTTTTTTATTTTTTTTATAAAATCATTACATAAATGAGTCTGGGCAAATTCGTTACTGGTATTGGCTATAAAACTCAAGTTAATGGTGCAGAACTGGGGTTCGATATTTATTACATTGTATTTTTCCTTTTCCCAGCCTCTGTTTCCAGCTTTCTCCCTTTCTCTTTGTGGAATAATTTAGGCCATTGCCATCATGTGTATTTATTTTTCTTGTTTCGTGTGCCCCCCCTCAGTCTGGGGCATGAAACTAATGCCCTCTAATGGAAGTGTTCAGTGGTCAGGTGGCTGGCTGGCTGGCTGGGTGGGGGAGACCTAGTCCCAGGAGTACCCCAACTAAATGCTCCCCTGCTGCACTTGCTCAGACCACTATAACACTAAAGTCACTCATCTGATCCAAGAGGTCTTCTGAATAAATAGGACTTTACTGATTTATTAAACTTTGCCAGCGATGTGCCCTAAATTGGTCCATCCTGTAACAGTCAAGGTTGTAACCACGTTTGCACTGTTCTAATTTCCAGATCCATATCGATATTCCCAGGACAAACCCCCTCATCCCTCTTTTCCAGCAGCCTTTGGTGCAGGAGGTGAGCTCCCAACCACGTCTTCAGTGTCTGCTTTGTGCTGTACGGAATGTTTGGGGGGATGTGAAGGTTCATTCATAAAGATCAAAGTTAGTAGGGAGAAAATCTTTGCTATTGATTTGACATGTAGAGCACCCTCAGCTGGGATTCCATTGAAAGGGACTTCTGCCTTTTTTTAAACTGATGCAGCAGGTATAAATGTGCACAGTATACTATCCTGTGAGCATTTTTAATGAATGCCACTTAAAGTGTACAAAAATGCAGCATGGCTAAATGGATTAGGAGTGAGGTGGAAAGGTCATTAGGGCTGACTTGGGTGTCTGCATCTTATGGAGCCCTCTTCCAATAAAAGGTACATTGGTTTTTCTTTTCTTTTTCTTTTCTTTTTTTCAGAGAGGGAGCGCAAGTGTGTTTAATCAGTACAAGGTGGTTCAAAAAAGAATGGTATGAATGTGTGCCTGCAGTGTGCAATGCTGTTGTGCAGCAGGGGGTGCTGTGGCAATGTGGAACTCCACCTGTCAAGAGTTCCCAAATTCTCCCCTTCTCTATTCTTAGCCATGCTCTTCATTTATTTCTTTTTTCCCCTCTCCAAAGTGGAGAGTATTCACAATCTGATAATTCAATTGGCTTCAACTTTTAGAAAATTTCATTAAAGTTTAATATGGTGGTGGAATAATTGTGATAAAGATTATGTTTTAGAATATATATACATTTTTTGCTTAACTTGTGCTCTATGCATAAAATATTAGAAGCCGAGTTTATCCTGCAAGGAATGATTTGGGAGTAACAATAGCTTCCTGGGGTTCCTTGTGTCAGCGGTAAAATGTAGACCTGATTGCCATTCCCTCTTGGTCGAAAGACTGTAGCCAGAAAATCAGAATAAATAAAGATGGGAAGTATCCTTTAAGATTGTAACAGGAGGGGTGTGGTCCTACTGCTTTTATTAAGAATAATTTATCCGAGTTTGCTCATGTAACTTACTAGCTTAACTAGTATTACGTTACTTGTTAATGTCTTTACCACTCGTCTAGACCGTTGCCTGATGATTGGCTTCACCAAAGAGTCGATTACCAACCGAACAAAGAGTTTACCTTATCCTTTAGTCTACAGTTGGTACTCGGTAGTTATTGTGAAGTTTAGGCTCAGTCATGGTGAAAGTGGCTGGAAGAGGCTGACTTCTATTCAATTGTCCATTAACATGGATGGAAAGATCTGGTGTGACGCAATGAACGGCTGCTGAGAGGATTAGCCTTTTGTGATATATTCTAGCGCTCTGTGGACCCAAGCTTTGGAGTTGCAAAGATATCTGGCTCAGAAGTGTTCTGTAGTTCATGTCGTTCTTTTTGTTAATGTGTGGTTGTCTTTTAAAAGCTGGTGTTTATTAATTATGGAAAAGTATGGGGGAGAAACATTTTGATATAAACTGAAACGTAGCGTGGTGCCAGTGTTTCTCGTTAGGACAAGGTTCGTAATGTTGTGCTGAGACTCCTCTTCATGGAACCACCTTCATTATTTATCTGCTGTTTGCACCGTGGTTTTTGACAATCTTCTGCTGGAGCTTCAGGGTGGGAAGTTTAATGGTATCTACTGCTGTACTGCCGTTCCCTGAAGGGGGGGTAAATGCTTCATTCTGTTGCTTCTACTCTCCTCCAAATCCCTGCCGCATGTTCCTGCTCTTGACCCTCTGGCACAAACCCTCCCCGACTCCACTCAAAGAATGTTTGTATGCAATATTTTTTATATATTCAGTGAGAATCGTTCTGGAGAGAAAGGCAGAGTGCTGGAAAGTAACCGATTTTAATTGATTTTGTCCTATCTTTTTGGCAGATTTGTCTGTTTCTGGATAGTGAGGAGAAAAAAATGGACCTTTTCTAGTATGAAATCAATTTTGCCTTAAAACTGCGTCTACAGCCACATCTTTGATGGTTATAGACGGCAGGAGTTTCCCTGTGTAAAACGTGACCTTTTAGCCTACATTGTAGGTTGGTAAAAGCTGACTAAACAAGTAGGCAAATCGCTTCAAATGGAGAGAAAGTCAATTTAATAAAGTCTACAAGTTAGTGCTGAAACAGAAATCGGAGAATCCTGAATGTCAGGAGGGAGTAAACATTTGACGGCTGCATACATCATTTTTGGACACCCTGCGTAATTTAAGAATTGATGAATAAACCAGAAGTTCACTGAAAAAGGTAGCTGCATCACATTACATTTTACGTTGATTTTAAGTGAACCGTTTTCTGCTTTGTGAAAGATCTGCATAGCTACTTCCTGGCAAAGGAGAGTTTTTGGCATTGCAACCAGAAAAAAATGTTGCCACAATGGATAAAAGAGAAGTATGCAATTTTAATAGTCGTCTTCGATGCCTCGTTTCAGCGAAATAGACTCTTCTAAATCATTAATGAGTGTCTGGAGTCCTATTGTTCACTGAAGCACTACTGTTGACAGTATTCACCCTTGTTTGTCTGTGTGCCATTGGTTTTGAGTGCCATCATCATTAACTGCTTCTGTAATCTTTACCTGTGCTTAAGGTGTTTGAGAGGATCCTGTTCATCTGGGCAATCCGTCACCCTGCCAGTGGCTATGTGCAGGGCATCAATGACCTGGTCACTCCGTTCTTCGTGGTCTTCCTCTCTGAATTTGTCGGTAAGTGAGCCCAGGAGTCATTTACTTTATGTAAAGCAGGTATTTAATCTTCAATTTTGAAATGGTCAGGTCTTAAAACGATACGAAGAATACCAAAAATGGTTTATGCAACACAAATGTCCGTGCGGTGCTTTCGAGCTGCTCTGTGTTGCACGCATTCTTGCCTTATTACTAGTTTGTGTGTTGTGTGTGTGTGTGTGTGTATATGTAAATGCCTAGGACGTGAAAGCATTTTCCCCGCCACCCCCAAGGTTTACAGGCTACTGGAAAAATTACACAAAACTAGATGTTTGCACTGGCTTCAGCCCACTTCATGAAGCATTTTTATGTAATTGCTAAAATATATTTTCCCTTTAGCATTTTGCAGTAAGCTTGGTTCAGTGTTAATGTGGTTATAGAATTGAAGGGGAAGGCAGAAATTGCATGTCCTAAATTGAATAGAGGCCCTGTCCTTATAGAGGACCTATATAGAAGCAGTATCTTGTTTGGTCATGGCTCTCACTGTTGAAGGACCAATGCTATAAACGGTGAGAAAATGTGTGTCCATTTCTCCAGGACCTTAGATTGGTTTTACACTGAAGCAACATACACTTGGAAACATGCAGGTCTTTTGTATGTCATTTGTGCTTTAGGGTAATTTTAGTTTTGTTTTCCCTTGCCCTTGGAAATGTGAGTTTCCCCCAATTGGTTCCAAGTGTAACGTCAAGATAAATCCATAGTAGAAAGGTTGTAAAACGCATTTTATAGGCCTGCTGTTATATAGTTTTACTTTTAAGGAATGTACGTGATTGCCGTAATGTTGCTCACACTAACTGTTCATTAGTACTGGTGAATTACTGTTCTGCCAGTAACATTGAAGTACATTCTTGCTAAGCCTTTCCCTAACATGTTGAAGTCCTTTTTTTTACTGGTAATGGCAGAACCATTACAACCCCTGCAGAGTAGAGTGGCCTTGTCAAAGCAGCGAGGACCTGCTGTGTTGAGGCAGTCATGATGTTGACTTTAGTGTTTCCCTGTCACTGAACAACTGCATCTCACAGACTGTGGCTCTGGACCTATGAAATCCAAAAACGGAGTCCGAAGACCCTAAGTGGTTGATCTGCCTATCTGTGCTGGATCTTCAGGCAATGGTGCAGGTCCTGAACTGAGGGATATAGATCTCTGAAGTACTGCATCACTGCAATATCAAGAAACTTGCATCTCTCTCTCTCTCTCTCTCTCTCTCACGCTCTCCGCACTATGTTTCCTTTCTTTCTGCGAAGGTTAATTACTTGCAGATAGTCAAGGATTAGAGGGAAGCAAAGGAAACAAATTGAAGTTTTCTTATACATGCCATGGCAGACAAATCAACAGTTTTATACCCAAGGACACCGGACCAGATTAACCCAAAGCACCGATCAATGCCAGCGACACTTTTTCCTCCTTTGTTCCCCCTCTCTGCACTTAATTGAGAAAATGTATTTATTTATTTGTAGTTTTTTTCCCTGCTGCTCTGGGGGAGCTGTTAGTCAGTTCCTGAAGTGGAAAGGGCTCCATGGATTGGCGATATGATGCTACAGAGCCGGTTGTTGGCTGAACAGAGGAGCCTATCAATGTCCATGAGTGATGGTGATAAACTAAACGCTCTGCTTTGGAAAGGTGAATGCAAGTTCCACACTGCTTCCTCATCTAGTAATGCATGTGTACAAGTGCCGACCGGTGGGTGGGCGAAGAGCTTGGGATTCTGTCGTCCTCCCTTTGTTGTCTGCGTCAGCAGATTGGCTGTCTCTGTCCCTCGACCCTGGGTCTTTTAAGGTCGGCTTTAGGGCTGAAACGATTACTTGAGTAACTCGAATAATTCGATTACAAAAAATGAAAAATATTTGCATCGAAGCTTCGTTTGATTACCGTCACTGGCGTTATGTCAAGGTTCACCGTGTCTCACACGGACGGTTATTACTGACGCACTGTATTCAGAATTCGGGTGACGCGATGGAGCCAAGCGAAGAGACGGGCAAGAGGAAATGGCAGAAAATGTACAAAGTTTGGGACCACTGTAGTGGTTTTCAGCGAATGCTTATGTACTTGTGCGCTAATGCGTAAGTTTTCCTGTCCTTTTAATGAAGCCTTTTGGCTTGTTGCGTTTCTCCGTTCCGTTCTCTTCTCATAGCATTTGTCTACCACAATTAACATTCCTCTGTTTTTCAAACGCGATCTACTGCGGCTCTACTACGTTCACACGTTTGTTTTCAGTCTTTCTATATTTAATTTATCTATATACCCTTTATTAGTCAAAATTAAATGAATTATATATTTGAGATGTTTTTGGTTTATATCTTCACATCTGAAAAACATGTCTGTGTACAAAAATTATGTTAAAACATATGTTGTATTTAGATTTTTTAATATTAATTATGGTTGTCAACTTGCCATCAGCAATTATCATTAGAAACAACTTCTTTGCCTCAATTTTTCAACATTACGAGGAACAGGAAGTAATTGACAATTTCCATTTCTGAAAAAGGAATAAATTGTTAGTTATGACAGTCTTTACAGCAGGTCCTTTCTGCGGCTTAATATCATATTACAAACATGTTTGTGTCCTAATTTCATAATGTGAAGTTTATACGAGTACAACGCAATATTTAGTTTTGCTTATTTATATTTTGGAGAATTTAAAGAATGTTTACTGTTTAAAAAGTGGACAAACACATTTTATATAATGTGAGGATTATATGTTTTAACTCAATTTGTAGCTTTGTTTTTGATTATTTACATTTTGAATATTTAAAGTTTTGCTGTTTAAAACTGTGGATAAACTTTTGTGTTTTATTTAAGGTTTAAAATGTCAAAATTAAAGATTATATTAGTAAAACTCAATATGTGGCTTTTGCACTTTTTAAAGTACACCTTTACACATAAATACCCTGATTTAGGGTTTTATTTAGTTATTGTAAACAAAAAATCTAAAATTGTTTACCTTTGTATCCGATTAATCGGAAAAAATAATCGTCTGATTAATCGATTATCAAAATAATCGTTAGTTGCAGCCCTAGTCGGCTTGGTTTGTTAGCCAGTTGTCATTTTTATCCATGCCGGGAAACTTCCCCCCCACTGTGTGTCTACACAGTCCTTTTCCCATGCTTCACCAACCTTTAGCCTCCTCAAAGAGCACCTCTCAAACATTTCTTCTTAGTTCATAAACTTCCACCAAGCCGCATTAAAAGGGTACCCCCCATTGATGGGAGTTTTACTTTCGATACTTTCATTTTAGCATTTCTCTGTCATCATGAAGGTGACATGGATTTTTTTGAGTGAGTGACAGGCTGGTTTTCCAAAGAGCGGCTACTCTTTTTGACTACAGGCTCCGCATGCCTCATTGAATTCTTCTTTTTGCCCTCTTTTCAGACAGTTGCGCGTCCTTGGAGTATGGAGGTATTGATCCCTCAGACTATTCAATATCGGGTAGTAAAGGGCTTAAAGGATGGCCAGGAGGAACTGCAGCTATTGTTTTCCTTGCTGCAAAAATGCTAACGGTGAGCTTGACTTTTGAAATCCTGCTGCTCAGGAGCAGCAAAGGGATGTTCCCACAGGGCAACGACCTGATTTAATCTTACAAGAACACAGGGGCAAGTGTTAACTAGCGGGAACCAAGAGCACTGTGGCACCTATGAACATTCTTCCTTCGTTTTATCGTGAGGATTCATGTTTTTTTTAATTATTAATTTGGACTCTCCAATTTCATCACTGCTAGCTTGCTGGTTAGCTCTCCCATTCATCATCGGCAAATCACATGGCATGAATTTTAAACCGGGTCAGCATGCTCAGTCTGCGCTTTGTTGAGTGCCTTCCAGCTGAGCCACTCGGAAGGCCAGGTTATCTCAGACCATGAGGAGGAGGAGGAGATGAACGCCTGGTGTTTTAACTCATTTTGGCTAATTAACATGAGAGAGCAGCAGAGTTGGATGGGGTGGGGCCTAGACGGTGTTGCTATTTTGTATGGGCTTCCTTCAGTGCTTTTAGGGAGGCAAATATACCAATCCTTAAATCCACCATTTTTTCTGAACCTGAGCCCTATGTAGTGTCTGTCTCTCAAGCACAGAGCCAGTGTTCCAGCAGTCATGCCCTCGAGGGGAATGCGATGAAACCTATGAATGTATACAACATTATTTGGTTCTCTGAAACCATTCTGTCCATTTTTTAAATTAAATCTTAGCTTTTTAGCTATGGATTTTTTTACTTTGTCTTGACCTCTTGTTCTGTCTAACTTAATTTAGTGTGGTACTTGGGAACATCTTACTGTTTGGTATTGTACTGTAAGTACACCTCATTATCTGAAAATGATTTTGCTCTCTACGTTTGGGACATTGGAATGTTTGAGTGTAATTGCAGTCCGAGATTAAATTCAGTGTAATATGTATCAATACAGTTTAGTGCTGCTGTTTAAAGAGCATTTAAAGGTCAGACCTATTAAGGAGTCCCAGATGGAGAAGTCTTGAATGTAAAAAGTATAGACACTAGCAAATTCTGATGCCCGCCCCCCACAAGAGCAGTAACCAAGTGTGCTGTGGTCACTCGCATGGCGAACGCGAGCTGACGCATGGCTTGTGTGTCTCGTGTTATTCATACAGAGGAGGACGTCGAGAACTTTGAGGTGACTGCATTGCCCCTGGACACGCAAAGGAACATCGAGGCCGACAGTTTCTGGTGCATGAGCAAGCTGCTGGATGGAATACAGGTCTGTTCACCCCTCGCCCTCGCTCTGCCACTGTTGTATGCCCGCCCAGCACAGTCAGTCTGGTCCGTCCAGGTTCATCTGAGGCCTCTCCCTTCCAGGCTTGGGTAATTTCCTACCTTCATCGTTGTAATTTCCATCTCTGAATCCCAGCCTTTCTCTTCTTTAGCTCCCCAGTGGTGGGATGAACAGCTTGCAGTCATAACATCTGCCCAGTCATCTCCTATCGGCTCGCTTCTTTAAATAGGATTTCTCATTTCCTCCTGCACTTAAAATGTTCTGCTGCTCATGCCTCATTTAATGTGGCCAATTTACTTAAGCTTTTGAATTTCTCTGACAAGCCATATGATTTCAGTAATCATTCGTTAGCCTGATGCAGGTGTATTAGCTTTGAAAATATACCCATGCTTCAGTCTCATTGTTATACTTTATTGGATTCAAAGTTCATATTTAATTATTATTATTATTTTACGTTTTTCTGTTGGTTATATATTGAGTTTGTTGTTGGTGTCTTCATGCTTGGCCAATGGGGCTTAGAGCTGGGATTGAATAGCACAAGGTCTGCCCCATAATTGCTGATGACCCTCCCTCAACTGTACACTGTTATTGTACAGTTATTCCCTGTCCCCTAAAACTTCCAAAAATCAAAACCAAAAATATACAGGGTGTTTTATGTTTTCTTTCTCTTTTATTGTAAATGGTAAGGTTATTGTGAGTCTCTCTCCTCTGTCTGGCAGGATAACTACACCTTCGCTCAGCCTGGGATTCAGATCAAAGTCAAGGCTCTGGAGGAGCTGGTCAGCAGGATCGATGGTGAGACATTAGCATTGTCACCGCAATTATGGTCTATACTGTATATCCCAATAAACAAACAATTCTGTTCAGTAATTACTGTTACCTTGGCATCACTCACAGAGATGCTTTCTGGCTGTTTGCATACTCAAATTCTGAACTTCTTTGGTTCTGTAAAGCATGACGTACGCTCATCCTTAGTTGGTCCACAGTCACGTAGTTTAAATTAGCGTTTCCGCTTCCCCACTCCCACACATTTAGCAGTACTCCTGTGGGATTCTCCATGCACTTGTGGAGGCACTTCCGCACATTCACGCGTGTAGAAAAATCTGTTTCTTCGCCGGTTATGGACAGTCTAGATTTACCACCTGGCTAACGATGACTTGAATACCGATCAACAGTGGGCCCATAAAAGATGGCGTGGCGCTAGGTTCTGTCAACGTTCCATCAATCAGACACAGCTGTGGTGCTCAGGCCTCCTTTCACCTCTCCCCATGAGAGGAGAGAAATTGATTACTTTCCCATAGCAAGGCAGGAAAGAGACCCGAAAAGGAGTGAAGTGAAGGGAGAGCAGGGTGACTGAGAAGCTTGGGGAAAATAGAAATGGGAACCGTTCCCTTAAAATGCATGAGGGAATTGCAAGTGACAGAAAAATGTCCCTACTGGCAACACTGGATTCATATATGGCTATCTACAAAACACAGATTATAAATGAGCTAATTGTGGAAGCCATATATCTCTTCCTTCCTCCCATTCATTTATGTCCTAGATGTTCCCAGTAAATGCCTGAGAGTAATATTTGCTGTCACAACCCAACTCAAATATTGCACTTCTGTGCCCAGGGTTCCATTATCCAGTTCTCCCTGCTCAAATGTTTTTGCAGGTTCCGTCAATGGCCAGATGGCATTAATCAGCATCAGCAATGATGGCATTTAAAAAAAAAAAATAATAATTTTTTATGAAGTTCATGTTCTTTCTGCTTAATAGACAAAACGGAGGAAACCATCTGTGTCTATTAACACTGCCTCAAAAATGCACTGCCCTGTTTACGCCGTTTATTTTCCATTACGCACATACTCTTGCTGTTTCCACAACGGTTAACACAGGACGGCAGGAAGGAAAACTGTAATGCGTGGAAGAGCCAAGCAGGCCCTGTGCGTTGGCCCTGACTGATTACTGCTAGAGTGTGTTTGTTTACAGAGATTCTAAGTCCAGGTTTCTGCTATAGTCCAGCAGTTCTTGTTCTGTGATGGGTAAACCCCAAACCTCTGACTGCGTGCAATTTACTAATAGTGAAAAAGCAACCCATACATTTTTTTTTTTTTTTTTTTTAAGATTTCAGCCTTTTGGCACCTGTTTAAAGCAACAATTTAGCATTGATTGGACAGCAGTGGAATTAACCCACCTTGGTTAATTTAAACACAAATAATGGAGCTCTCTGCCGTATAAAACTCCCACAAGATTCCAGAGTGTGTTTTGGATCCTACTTCCTTGGGCCCCGGCATCGGCTGTCCAGTGTAAATGCTTTGCTGTGAGAAACGTAAACCCTCCTCTTCTCTGGCTCACAGAGGACGTTCACAGCCACTTCCAGAGGTATGAGGTAGAGTACCTGCAGTTTGCCTTCCGCTGGATGAACAACCTGCTGATGAGGGAGCTACCCCTACGCTGCACCATCCGTCTCTGGGACACCTACCAGGTGTGCATCTCGCCTGTATATACACTCGCCTATTAGAAGTTACAAGTAACATCTTGCTGTACTTTCTAAATCTCACCTGTATATACACACCTACAGTACACTGAATTTTGGCTTTTTAAAAGGCAAAGCAAGCGTGTGGGTCAAAAATTGAACTGTTAAAGAGAGAAACAATCCACGTGGAGATGGCAGCTAGTCAAACACCTTTTAAAATACTTTGGATGTAAGAATGGGACTGGACAATATGCTCTTAAGACAAGACTGCATCTGGAAAGCTGGGTCAGCAGACAGTTGTTTATCACACATAAGAGGGCTGCTAAAGCAGGTCAGCACTGAGGAGACCACCAGCTTTAAAAAAATTGTGTGTGGGAATGAAGACATTTGTTCTGAGCCTAAGGTATTTTGCAGAAGATTTCTTATGAGGGTATGCAGCACCACTCTGTAGCCATTTTATTCCTGGAGTGTGCATGCTTCCTGCCACTGCGTGTGCGTCTGTGTGTGTGACAGTATCCCGCACCCACAACCTAACTGTTGCATACCCGTGCCCGAGTGCCACGTCATGCACGTACGATTCCTTCTAGGTTGTATCGTGTACTCCTTATGGCTGCCGTTCACAGCCTTTGAAAAGAGACGCCCACCTTCATCAGTTTTGGCTGTGGATGAGATATGACCTCAAGACTCACTCTCTCGTGAATGCGTACACAGTTCTCTTAAAATCTCACACTTGCAGTCTTGTTTGTTGACAGTTCATAACAGAGACAACACATCTCTTGCTTTCAACCTCCACATGTTCAGTCACCTTTTATCCCGTCTCCGTTCCTTGTCAATAGCAAAGCAACTTCCACTTAGAAGTTAAGATGTATGTAGGTTTTAGGATTGGAAAAGTTAAGATAGATTAGACCTCTCATAATCAACTAAATACCGCATTAGCGTAATCCCAAATAAGAATCTGAAATGGACGCATTGGCCCCTTCACATAACCGTGGTGCTCATTGAATTATGGTTAATGAGTGCAAATTTGGTGATACAATGACAAACCTGCAGGAGGCATTGAGAGATCTGAGAATAAACACAGCCTCACCTCACTTTACTGGCCACATTCTACTGTTGCCAAATTTGTGTCAAGAAATTGCCAGAAGGCTACTGGCAGCACTGGTTTGTAGTTTTATTTCAACACATTTTACTTTTGTAGGTGGTTTAATTTTCACAAACACTGTCATTATAATGTGCAAGCCACTGAGCGTGGTGGCAGAAGTGGTGTATTCCAGTGTCGGGATAGGAAGAATTTCAGGACACCGCAGTCTGCTCGTGACTCCTAACCCAGTTAGTGGTTGGGAGCTTGTCCATCTATGATGCTGCATGACAGAGACACAATTTTTTTCTGAAGATCAGTTAGTCGCCTGTAGAGTCGGGAGAATGCCACTTGAGACAAATGAGGTGACACTGGTGTTTTTGTTAATACGTATACTGTCTATATTACTTCTGGGCCGTTTGTGTCTCTGTGCCACTCGACATCCTTTCTCTGGCACGGTCTCTTTTGCTAATCTATCTCTTCTCTCAATTTTCTTTCCCTTTTGTCTGAAGCTGTCTCCTCCCTTTACTCATCTTTTTTCCCCCTCTTTATTTGTTTTTTTCTTTCTCTGGCTGTCGCAGAGCCAGAATGAAACAAAGATTACACACGCAGCACTGCAGAGAGATAAATTAAACTATTTATAGTATAGGGTTTGTTGTTCCCTGAAGTGTCCAAACGTCTCACAATGTGCATGGAGGGGGGAAAGGGGGAGATCACACAGATAGGAGAGGTCTCCGGCGGTGTTCATTAGCACACATTCTGCTCATATCTTTAGTTTGTATTCAT
>JAOYSI010000955.1:0-17610 GCA_025775065.1 Hiodon alosoides
CCCCCCCCCCCCCCCCCCCCCCCCCCCCCCCCCCCCCCCCCCCCCCCCCCCCCCCCCCCCCCCCCCCCCCGGATGGCTGAGATGCCAAAGTACACATGTAGTGGGATAGTTGGCATGAATGTGATGTGACATTGAGGGAGTAAGGGTTATAATTTCCATACAAATAGATTCAATGGCGTCAGACACCACTGTTGAAGGGAGATCCCCAGGCTGTGCTAAAAAGACTGAAATTGAAAATTGAAATAAAAACTTGTTTTTGGTGGTGTGGGCCATACTGTAGTAATGTTGTCTTGGAAGCAACCTTGCACCCATGTATCGTTTGGTTATTGTTAGACGTTTGAGAATCCTGACTATGGCATCCTGAAGATACAGGTTGCTCATGAACCACGATGGGCACTGAACACACTGTCCCCGGTGACTGCTGCTTTGCCTTGAAGTCCGGTCTAATACCTGTGCGTTGCAATGTTTCTCCATTCCCTGTTGCCCTGGAGAGGAGATCAGAACCTCCTTTCACCTTTTTCAAATCACTTACACATCACTTTAATCTTATGGTCTCTGGGAAATCTTCGCTCTTGTTTCACATGGCGGTGCGGGTCTGAGGATTGTGACGTGTGTCTGTGAAGTCCTGTCCTGTCCTATTGACCCTGACACTTGGGCAGGCGCCATGTACACGCACTTAAGGGGGCACGGTGACAGGGGGAAATGACTCAGCCAAGCATATCTTCCTACCCGTTCTGCGCCGAGGACATCGTGGCTCTTCTTTATTAGTCACACCTGTTTTCTGTTTGTGTCATGGCGAGAAGTCAACCACACATTCTGTGCCATGTTGGGCCCAGACAGTCGGCGCTGACAGAGTGTGCCATCCAGGGTTTACGACCAAGGCGCGTTACTCCTCAAACCGATAGGCGGGGCCAGTGTCTGCACTGAAATTAGTGCAGCTTGACACCACCCATTGGCCCCTGGGTAGATAGAGGACGCTATTTCCAGCTATTCAAGATCAGGAAGTGAGATCTACATTTCCGAGGTATATATTTGTTTATTCTTTGGCCAGTTAACAAGTCAGGTAAGGGGCTTAGCGCCCTTGTACAAATGGCCAATACCCTTCAGCAGACATGTTGTTCAATGCAGGCAGTTATTATTAACTTCAATCTTCATAAAGATCAAAATGGCATTCCGTGTGCACTCTGATGCCAAAAAGTGGAAAGTGTAGGCTGTTTATTACAGGGAAAACAAAATAATATGTCATGTTTTTTTAATCTATTCCATTTATACATTTTAACAAAACACGTAGGCCTCGTAAAAAAAAATAAGATGGACAATTAATTTTCTGCTCAAACGAATTAAAATGTGTACTGCAACAACACTGCACATAACATTAAAATATTAAAATATATTGACATTTGATATTGACGTGCATTTGCAAATGATATAGATGTGTACAAATTTTATAATGCGATTGTTGTCTGAAAGTAAATGTACATTCTGGAACTCCATTGAAACACCCAAAGAAGTGAAGGGAATAATATTACCCAGCATGTGAACTATGGAGGGATGCCTCTTTGGTGTTGTTAGATAGCTTCTGCACCTGGTTCATGTGTACGCATGAAAAAATATTGATAATGGTAAGTGTAAAAAATAAAACCCAAAACCTTATTTTTGGATTAATGTTTAATGTGTTATGTTCATGTATTAACCTTGTAGTATACATTTGTTCTCCTTTGCATTGATAGAGTCCTGTCAGCAGGCACCAAATAAGAATCAGAGTGGTTTTGGTGGATTGTCCACTGCAAACATAATGGAACAGAAAAGGTGAAAATCTGTAAAAGTGAATAATTGCTTGGACAGAGCTGGCTTTCTTCGTGAAAGCAACAATCACTGTTGTCAAACTTAATCCTCACATTAAATCAGTCTCAGCGGAGAGCTCTTTAGAAACAGGACTTTCAGAGATATTAAATATTAAAAAAGGATTGTTGTCAGGGATGGCTACCCTGTCTATGTCACACATTTAATATTTCTTATTGACCGACTTGTCCTTTCCGCTGTACATATCTAATGTATGTGTGTGTCTGTGTGTCTGTGTGTGTGTGTGTGTGTGTGTGTGTGTGTGTGTGTGTGTGTGTGTGTGTGTGTGTGTGTGTAAACGCAGATGCCACTGTCTGCAGAACGCTTGTTTCTTCATGCACCCCAACTTCAGGGCGTTTGTGATGTGAAGTTGAAACAGTAGGGATGGCACACAGGCACATTCTGAGGGGTCTGCTGGGTAGAGAAAGGGCTGTCTGGTTTCCCCGGCCCCAGCTGCAGCCACACCTGTGTTGTAAAGATTCCCCGAGGGAGCGTCTACCGAAGTCCAGCAGCCATTGTTCCAGACCGGAGGAGGAGCATCGCCAGCCCGTCTAGTCAGAGGTCATAAACCACTTTCCCCAACGCAATTTCCCCCAACGTTCCCGGTTCCCCCAGACCGGAGGTTGGAAAGAAAACTTCAAAAAGATCAGCATCCAGGAAGAAAAACAGTGCCGGGTTTAGGGCTAGGCAACCCTCTGGCCCAAGACCTTCTGCTTCCACAAACTGCTACAGACATAGTACCAAGGTCACTATATTTGGAAGAGAAGACTTATTTCGTTTTTCAAGCATGAAACTTTGCAATTACTGCTTAAAGCAGTTGCTGTTGATGCACCACATACAAATGAGAACATTTGCCCAGAGGGAAGAATTCTCAGGAATTACTATGTAGTTTTACTACGATAATAGATGCATACTTTTCTCCCAATAAGTTAATACTTTACAAGCTCATTAGAGTAGACAGATGATTTTAAGCTGGTTTTCAAACAAATAAAAGCATTTAGTTAAAACTGAATCCTTGTTAAACTGTGAATTGTTCTTTTAACAATGTTTTCCCTTATGCACAAATGAGGAGAAAAGGATTTACTGCTAAAAGGTCATAGTTAGAAAAGGTGATAGTGTGCAATGCACCGGCCAATGTTGCTGAATTAACTGAGTTCATTGTCTGTGTTTAAAAGCCAACTTCAGTATACCACACCGGCTGTGCAGGAAAGTGCTGTGAAAAGTAAAAATGCAGTAATACTGTGCACAGCAGCCACTGCTGGGTCTGCTGCAGTGCAGTAGGTGCAGGCGGGACACCAGCATATCTCCTCTGAGGCTATTCTCCAAAGCTGGAAAATTCCAGGGAGAATTGCCCTGATTGCAATCTCATCCATCAGTGCTTTCCATGCTCTTCTGATCTATCCTGCATTGGATAAAACAGTGAAAAATGTATTTAAAAAAAACATCTAACTCGCCAGTGAGTTTCGCTTCAATAAATGTACCTTGCGATGATGGAATTAGTAAGACATCACCAGTGAGCATTGTGTTTTATTGTAGATGTGTTTGTTCCGGCTTCATTTGTTGAAGACGCCTTTTTTTGCTATACCAAATGTGTTTTGCATATATTTCTTGAATGAGGAAATGTTATTCTTCATAACATATCTATCAATCCGTCTGGCACTTCCTGAAAGAAGGCATGGATATTCTAGGAGATCTTTCATCCCTACTCTGGGACGCTCTCTCCCACACTCCAGAGGTCAGGTTCAGACTGCCAGCACGATGGACCATGCTAGATCTCTGATGAGGAGCCATGAAAAATTGTAACTTGGCAACAGACATTTAATACGCTGCCAAGTGGTGGCTACAGTGGCTGCTCTTGAACTGAGCCGTAAGAGAATTTATTTTTTTTCCATTTAGTTGTGTTATTTTTTTGTTTGTTTTGTTAAGTGTGAATCCGAGGGGATATGGATGAAGGGAGCCAAAGCCTTTTTAGTCAAGACAAAAACAGCGCATGAGGAAACAACAATCAGAGGCCGAGGTCCCTGCCCACCAACTTACCATCCTTGGCAGAGAACTGCCAGCCCATATCGGGAAACATGTGAAAATTGGACAGAGAGACATTATAGTGAATGTCAATCAGGAGGAGACAGGGACCCCAGGGGACCAAAAACACCTAGAAAGCTGCATTTATATTTATATATTAATATTATTTTTATTTATTTTTATTTATTTTTATTGGCGATTGTGCTTGGGAAGACCACGGTGTGTCACTGCAGTAACCGTGAAGCTCGGAAATTTTTTTTGCATTGGTGCTTAAACCAAGCTGGTGAAATGTATTTGAATGAACCTTAGTGGCACCTATCAGAACATTTTTTGTTCATCATTCCTCGCGAGGCTTTAGGTTGGGAGTCATTTTTCTGAATATTTTTTTGTCATATCAATAAATATAAACAAGCTAATAAAGAGAACGCTCCTAACCCTTAGACCAACATATGCTGAAGTCTATCAACACACAGAGACAAATTGGGAATTTAATGCTTTAAAATGCTTTATGTATGTAATAAAGGGTGTTTGTGAGCCACTGCAAGCAAAACAAATGGTCAAACCATTTATACACTCCATGTATTTGTAACCTAGATTTCAATTCAGTTTTGAGAAAATGACTATTCCCACATAATTCTGTTATCCACCATGCAATTGAAACATTCCATGAAAAATAAAACTCAAGTGTTTGTAAGTTGTTATGCGCCTCAGGTTTAAGTTGTTACGAACAAAGCAAGACTAAACTTGCCATACCACATTACTCCCTCAGGCAAAAAAATAAATAAATCCAACTCACTAAAGTTTCCATTGGAGGATATTCCTGAATCATGACAGCTGGTAAAAACTTCAGATTCTGTATAATCTAAGGTATTTGTTTTGTAGCTGCTTACAGAACTGTGAGTCTCATTTACTCTTGGTCCATCGGACATGTGTATTTTGGGGGGTTCGTGCAAGAGTCTCATTATCATTTTCATCCTGCCATGTTCTTGAGTGGCAGTTCATCTGCCCCATGGTTGTCAGGGTGAACCTAGCAGGGGGTCCCTGGATAGGGCCAGGTGTCTTATGGAACTGGTTTTGGGCAATTCTGGAACAAAGGCAACTGACAGCTTGGGCCTATTGTTATGGCATGTCCAGGCATGTTGGGCTGTAACTGACCTAAACACATGGCTTATTCTTTTTTACCAAATGATACAACAAAGATCATCAATGTCACAATGAGCTTTTTTGTGAGAGAATATAGCCGCTACAGTTTGCTCTGACAGAATGGGATGTACAAAGACACAATTGTTTGGCAAATAAGACCGGTAAAGCACACAGTAGATGACATTAGATATCAGACTGAATAGAGTGCTGTTGAATGATGTGATCATGGTTTGTTTTTTGGCCTAAACTTCTCCAGGAGGGCGTTGGAATGATTGAGCTACAGCCAGCAAATGTTTAAAACAGTGTTGATGGAATTGCAGCCACTCCGTTTTTCTCCTTTTCAACCATTTAAAAAAAAAAAATGATGTGACACGTTGACATAAATGAACCTCAGCATCATTAAAATGGCAAAACACCTTACTTTCAATTATTTTTCTTCCTGCAGAAATATTTCTGTCTGAGAAAGGAATGTATAAAGCAGACGCGTTCTGATGGCCGAGGGCCTTTCAATGCTGTTGTCTTTTTTAGAGAAATAGAGTTTAATAGAGAACAACTAAGTTGTTGAGTTTATGATGTCATTTTCAGAGCTAGCGTAGGATGGTGTACGTGATTAAATTAACGATTTGTCACCATTGGATTTGCTTTGCGACTGAGAACTAGTCTGGCGCTGCGCCTTCCCACAAATTTATATGGATCATATCCATCTTGACATTAAACCCACCTAAAAGTGTCTTTCTACCAATTGTAATGGGAATCTTTTCTTGAAGATAATACTTCTGTGATTTATTGGTAAAACGCGAGTGTTCAAACAGTGAATTTGTAAACATCGATGAGTTGACTTGCTCATCATAATTTTATTACAGTGAAAAAATGTGCACATGTAAAAATTATAACATCATCAGTTTCATCAGGGGCCATCTGGCAGTTGGAAGCCCTGGGGCAAGTTGAACCATTTGCCCGTTGGGTAATTTTGCCATGCTCTGCCAATGGGCTGACTTTATCTGGGGATTTTAACATGCTCTGCCTTGGGGTCAGTGTGTGCCCATGTGATTATAAGTGCCTAAGTAATGAATATTGAGCTCATAATGGGGTAGAAGGTTTAATGGTGAGGGGTCTTCTGTGCCTTTGGTGAGGGGAACTGTGCCTGTACTAGTTGGATATACAATGTTTGTGTTCGGTGCAGACAGAACAATGAGATATGTACCCCAGTGCCTTCATTACAATTTGAACTCCTATTTTTTTCGAAGTGTAAAATAAGTTGGAGCAAAAAAGGGGCAAAAGTAACAGTTAAACTCATCCTGAAATATAATTTTTCCCATGAAGTTCCAAAACAACAGATACAAAAATCAGCACAGAGCAACGATTCTGGAAAATTGATTATATTTCAATAGAATTATTTAGTGGAATGTTGTCAATGGGAGAAGTCATGTATCCACCACTGGATACAATACCACTACAGACCTATTCACCAGTCTCCCTTATGCAATACATTAAGACGTTAATACGTTAAAACAAGTAGCATACATTGGATACAATGTCGTAATATGTATGTGGTGATACATACTTCAAATAGATGTAATATTGCTGGAACTAAATACTGTAATGATTAATAATTTATTATGCATCATGTGATCATGAACATTTTACATTTTACAATTTAGTCATTTAGCAGACGCCCTGATCCAGAGCGACATACAAATGTGCCGTAGTTTAGGGGTTAATGTGCAATAAGAAACTGAGCTACTTTGCCCTAATGATTAACATGTGTTAAAGAATGATACTAAACCTTACCAGTGTATCATGCATTTATACACTTGGGTGCCCTTTTTGCATAGGTATTACCATTGCTTCTACCTTATTACTATGTTTAGAAACATAAACATCATTTTTTTTAATGATATTATTTTTGTTGTTTTTTGACATAGTTATGATATCCAGTTGTAAATTTCTTAGAACATTTCTAACTCTATAAAGCAGACCCTCAAAAAAAGAAAAATAATGTATAAACTACAAAATATTTATATCTTTTCACAATCTTTTTTAATTTCTGAGAAATATTTTTTTTCTCTCCGGTTTCCCAGTCAAGTTTAGTTTTGAACTCATACAGAAAAGCCAGCAGCCCTGTCTGTTCAAAAGCAGACCAACCCACAGTTGCCTCATCTGACTTGGCTGCTCATTGGCTGCAGATTGGGCATGATGTCATCGGTGAATGCTATAAGGGTTCTGAGAAATAGCCTTGAAGCCACATCCTATACTCGAGCGCTTCATGTGTTTCAAATTGTAGCACAGAACAAGCCAGAGAGAAAGAGCAAAGCGGCAGATAAGAAGAGGAACCGAAAGAATACATTGAGGAGGGGCTTTAACTCATATGGGTGACCAGAACAGGAAACAGACATAGGGAGGTTTGTGAAGTACTTCTGTTTTCCACCAAAATATTTATCCAAATTTATATTAAAAAAAATGTTTTTATGGAGTGAGGAGTTATTTTTCTTAGTTTGCTTTTGCTATCTGCCTTTACTCATCACAAATATTTTTTAAAATTTGCCAATACTTCTCTTAGTTTCAGAGCATGGCATGCACAGATGCACCAGGGCTGTGTAGCATTGCCCATCTGCGAAATGTGTCTGAGAATGCAACTTCGTCCGGCTCTGAGTACAGTGAAGCAGTGATGGTGCTACTCGGCATGTTGATGGCTCTCCTGGTGCTGGTCATTGTCTTTGGGAATGTGCTGGTTATCACGGCTATTGCCAGATTTCAGCGTCTGCAGACGGTCACAAACTGCTTCATCACCTCCCTGGCCTGTGCTGACCTGGTGATGGGGCTCATTGTCGTGCCTTTTGGGGCCTGCCACATCATCTTCAACACCTGGCACTTTGGGAACTTCTGGTGCGAATTCTGGACCGCCACCGATGTGCTGTGCGTCACTGCGAGTATAGAGACACTGTGCATCATCGCTCTGGACCGCTACCTGGCCATTACATCACCCTTCCGATACCAGTCCCTGCTGACTAAGGGCAGAGCCCGCATCGCTGTGCTTTTGGTGTGGGTGGTGGCAGGCCTCATCTCCTTCCTGCCTATTCACATGGATTGGTGGGTCTCGGATGACCCTGATGCAAAAGACTGCATGGAAAGACATAACTGCTGTGAGTTTTACACCAACACCACCTATGCCATCACTTCCTCCATCATCTCCTTCTACATTCCCCTGGTGGTCATGGTGTTTGTCTACAGTCGAGTCTTTCAGGAAGCCAGGAAGCAGCTGAAGAAAATCGAACGGTGTGAGGGGCGATTCCATACAAAGAACAACAACCTGGAACAGGAGAGTCGCAATGGAGAGGCAAAAACGTGGATAAAGACAAGGTTCTGCCTGAAGGAACACAAGGCTCTGAAGACCCTAGGCATCATCATGGGCATCTTTACCCTCTGCTGGCTGCCCTTCTTTGTGCTGAATGTGGTGGTGGCCATTTCAAAGCCTAAGTACACAAGTCCTGCTTACAGGATCCTAAACTGGATAGGTTATGCCAACTCGGCGTTCAATCCTGTTATCTACTGCAGGAGTCCTGAGTTCAGGCACGCGTTCCAGGAGCTCCTTCGCCTGAAGCGGTTGCCTTTGCCTAAGCCAGGACCCAGTGACGGATACTCATACAATGAGCACAACTGGCAGAGCGAACAGCACGTCAGGAACAAGGGTAACTCGGAGGACAGTGGAATGGCTGAAATTATCCTGGAGAATGCCAAGGGGTCCACATCACTGGCCATGACTGACTCTAATGGTAACAGTGGTAAATCCTTTGGAAACATCATGTAACTCACAGAGCCCCTTCACAAGCCTTAATTTGCCTATTCCTAGTTTTTATTTTTGAAATATTTTTTTAAATTCTTTACATTTTTTTTTATTGTCAAAGACATGTGGCTTTCAGGTAAGCAGACCTTGGGGAGGAAGAACTAAGTAGTTCTGCATGTGCTTTGCTGTGGATAAACATACATTTATTTTACTCTTAATATGGTGATCTGAATCCATTAACGATGTAATATCCCCCCATCTACCTCATATTTTTCTGATATATCTTTATTTTCGTACAAGTAAGTAAGTAAGCAAGCTGCACATTTTTAACTAATTTGCCTAATTGCAGGTAGCAAACGGGCTAAGCTTGTTTTCTTGCAAACATTGTCCCAAAATTAAATTATAATTTATTTTCTAAGATACCAAATGGTAATTCTTCTTGGTTAACAGCACAAAATACGCACTGACACGCACGTAAAGTGGCTAATCTGATTAGACCGGGCGCGGAGGAGAGTGAAAAGCAATCAGATTCAGACGTGGCAGGGGCCTTCAAACGCGCTCGTTTAGCGCATTCCGCATGAACTCCGATTTCATGAATACAAAGGAGTGCTGTGTAACTCCTGCCTCTCTAATGAAAAAAGATAAGTAACGAGATACTCCGAGGAGAAGTGACAGGTGCAAACAGCTGCTTGAGCTGTCACCAGCCACGCTTTAAAAACAGTTATGCAATTTAAACCCTGGCCGTGCCCAGTGTATTTCCTCCCGATGACACACTATGTACTTGCCGATGTTTGTTGGTTTTGACAAACGCAAGTGCTGCAGAGGTACACGGTTATTTTAGTGATGCATATATACGTTCACTGCATGAGGATAATAAGAATATATGAATATTGTACAAGGTTAAGTGGAATATCGTGTAGGCTATAATGTACCCCCGAGAGAGGTAAGATATAACGTTAAACACAGAAAAGTTCAGGCAACCCTTTTATAACTAGCCGTTAACTCTGCTAATTGTTAGACACATTTTAAAGTTTTCAGTTAAAATTGATAATGTTTTTTTTTATATATTTATTTTTTAAAGAAGAATGCACACACTTTGTTTTGCAGTAGCGACTATCCAGATAGTCACGAGGCTTGAGGAGAAGTGCCTAGAATCCACAATATATTTTCCTACAGTAAATGGGGAAATAAAATATGAAAATACTCTATCGCATTGCCTTAAAAAGACAATGCCTAGCATACGCGGGACCCATAAATAGACCAAATTAGGTAGCCTTACTCGCGAGTCTTTATAACTATGCTGATGCATTAAACCTTAAATCGTTTTCGTCTTAATTTTCTGTTGCTTCCATGATAATGGGTCTCTTCATACTCGGACTCTGATTGAACTAAACTCAGACTAAGTATTAGTGTTGTGTCTTTTTTTTAAATAATTCAAAACGAAAAAAATAGATCGCTATCCATCAGTCATTTTAGACTTAGTTAAAGACTCAAAATCGGATGTTGAGTTTTTGCATGTGAATAGTCGTTTCGGGTGTGCGGATATATACCCCATGACCAATGAGTGTCCTAAGGATGCATTCAATTAACCGTGATATGATTTTTCGTTGTTTAAATTCAGTGTTAATGAACCGTTTATTTGGGACACGTGGCTATCTTTTTATGTGTGATGAGGTTATTTATATTGAAACTGTGAACTGTTTCCTTTTGAGAAAATGTATTTGTACTGTAGGCGCTGTAACCACTGACCTCGCTTCTCTGTGTATAAAGCATCGCTGAATCAAGACACCTGTGCATGGCACTGGGTTAAATAGTGATTTTAATATTGACGTGTGCATACTTAAAATTTTCTGGTTTTACATCTTACTGAACTAAAAATTATGTTCTTCGCATACGCACAAGACATGCTACATTGTAAATAAATGATTTTGTCTTATAAATGGGTTATATGTTGATGTTTTAAATCATTTTAATGATTTAAAAAAAAAACGGAATGTATTTGTTAATGTAGAAGTGGTAGATTTATCTTTGTAATCGCATTTTGAAGTTTAGGTGGCTAACTTCTGACCTCTGAAACATTTGTTTACACTGTCCCCTACAGGCATTATTATTCTTCTCGGTTGTCAGTCGCACACAGAATCACTCTCCCCACTCTGTGGTTTATGCTTTTCCATCTCTTTTAAACCTGTATATGTCCTATACAACGCCATCTTCCCCTCGGAATGTTGAAAAAGAAAGTATTGTTATGTGCAATAACATTGGAATGATGAAGATGACTTTCTGTGTCTAATGCCTCTGCCCCAAGCCATAGCTGCAGGGGCACGGGTCCACTCATTTTGGGATACATGACAACTCATTAGGGGCACATGGGCACCAGTAAAACTGGGCGCTCTAAACCGTTGTCTGGTGGCTGAGCAGCAGGTCCACCCTCAGGATATCGCTCAGTCACAAGTGTTGAAAGGCTCCGTTCAGTAAGCTGTGGGGTGACGCCTGCTCTCTAGCTGCATGTGATGATTGTCTGCCATCGTTTCGTATCACATGGGAAACTTCTCAGCGTCACGCCAGTGTCTTTGTTTACCTTGTTTGTCGTTAATCGATTTTTGCTTTGCACAAGATGTTGGCTTATTTGTTACTGTGTTTTGTTCAATTAAATAATTGTGTAGTAAAATATATCAGTGCAAGGCGATGTTCATGGTATGCGAGCGTGAGCTTACGTTTGAGGTTGAGCATTAAATTGTTCTTATGATGCACAATCACACAGTTGCTGTTTTTTTTATCATGTCTACAAATCCGATTTTATTTAAAATAGTATGCGTAGATGCAGGTTTTTCATTTACTAAAAAGGTGATAACCAAAATGTAAACTTAAGGCAGATGATTAACTGGGTGTTGTTGCTAACTAACAACCTTCAAACCGTCCATGAACGATGTGCCTGGTAATATTAGTTACAGAATGTATTTAATTTAAAACTAAGTCAAATAAAAGGAAACTGTACGTGCTGAGGAAATACAACAATGGACATACTTTATCTTTCTCTGAATTTCAGTTGGCCACAATAAGAATATAACAATTATTGTATGATCATGAGTATTTTTTGAATGTTTAAATACCAAACTGATGTTGACTGTAGATACATTTACTTGTTAAGGTGTGCTATTTAAGTAGCACACTCATCTGGGGCTCGGCATGACTGGAGACTGTACAGTGACACTGTGAATGTACTACAAACCGATACTTGGAAAACGGTGTGTAAGAAAACCTAATTGACTATGGGGGGGAATGCAGAGAAACAAAAAAAGCATGTAGATCAATGTCCGTTTGGCAATGTTTTACGAGCCCTTTCCGTACCACAGAAGGATTTTCTCCATGCAATTTAAACCTCTGCAGCAGGTCAAGGTTCAGCTTTGCGACAGTCCAGTAATTAATCTTGATTGGTCATGTGTCTTAATAACCCAAAATGCATAGGTATTTACTCCAGGCGTATATATACATTGAGGCTTTAAAATCGAATATTTTTTCTACTTCAAACATCAGCTTTTCGATATTCTCTCAACTCACCCAAAATGAATAAGGTTTTGGGTCCTTTCTCAGTATTAAAATGCTATTTTAGAAGCTTGTGAGATTTTCGATATTAGCTTAGTTATTCAACCCTTTGTCTTAGTTACTAATAGCTCTATTCTCTCATTAAAAACATTTTTTCTGCAGCTTTTCAAAACAAAATCAAACCTGTACCAACCTTTTTATTGGGAATCCATTCCAGTTCTGGGATTTGCTAAGGATTTTAAATGCGAATGAGTGACTCTAGGAGCAAATAAAAATTGCTGTCGCTCTGAACTCATAACCCATTTTGTTTCCCCTGAGGCTTACAGGGGCATCAGGAGTTCTGGCACCACGCACTGAAATACGCATTCTGCTGAATCTGAAAAACATTTTGGTCACACTGCCCCTGAAAAGTTTTTTTTTTTCGACCTAAGGTTAAAACAGCACAACCTCCAAGTATGGTATCATTTGCAATTCCAAGACAAATATGCTTACTGTTTTTGAGCTATTACCCATATTTTATTTCCTTTCAGCTGCCATCTACTTCTATGTGTATATATTTTCCAGTAGTTTTATAGATGTCAGGATGTCTACTGGAGATACAATACATTAAAACGGCAACATGCTCTGAATTGATTTATAGTAAACAACTCAAGGCACCAATGAACGTGAACTATCAGGAAAACCAGCAATCCAAATAAGGGATAGAGTTTTGTATCAGCCTATGACATAGTGAAGGCCAAGAAGAAGAAAAATAAACAAAATAAAAAACAGATTTAAAAAAATAGACACACACACACACACACATATATTTGTACAGATTTGTGTGCGTGTGTTACTTTTATCCTGAAACTTGGCAATAATAAAATGTGCAAAGCTATTCAATTCTAAAAGAGAAAACTTGAAAAATGACAGAAGACTGTTTCTTTACTCGAAGGACCATGTGGGAGGCCTAAACATGCATGATATACGATCCCTGTGGGACAGATAAGGTTGACTTTGAGATGCACTGCAGAAAATCAAAATCAATTCTGTACAAAAGAATTGTCCTTCCAAATTGAAGGACAATGTGGCAGCATCCTCCAGTCCAATGGAATTGTCTTTATTTATCCCCAGAGAGGAAACAGAGCGCATCATCTAAATTGAAACAATCTTCTGAGAGACATAAACATCACAGAATAGGACATCACTATTAGTGGTTGGGTGAGAAGATTTTAGTTCTTGTTTAATTTCTATAGTGTGATTATTTTTGTCATATTAAAATGATCGAGATTTTAATATTTCTTATTTGTTAATCAAAGTTACCTATGACATTTATAATTTAAACCAGTTTCAAGATTGAGTTTAATGTCAAAAGCATTTTTAGTACTTGTTTGTTGATATTTCTTGCAACTCCTGCCTGGTCAACAAATTTTACACCATTAAAGCATTCAGATCCAGATGTACATGCATTGCTGTGTTGGTTCACAAGTCCACATATTTACGTTGCAGGGCAACAGTTGCGATGACTGCTCAGCCACCAACCCTCGCCCCCAAGTTGCAATTTGTCAGTGGTTAATCAGTGGTTCCTCAAACGATGTCCGTAAGTCAGGCTTATCCCTCCTCAGCTGTCTTTGCCTTGGGCATTTTTTTATTTACCTAGTTGGGTTGATGCAAACAAGCACCTCTGATGAGAAGGTTACCTTGTTTGACCTGGGGTGGATCAATGGCAGATCAGGTCGGCCACTTTAGCATGAATAAACACCGGAATAAAAGTTCCGCCATTAATGCCAGAGACTCTACGCAATTAGACATAATAGTAAACAACAGTCTACAATTTCTCAGACATGCTCAGTTGATGTCTGTGAAATCAGCTTAATGCTGAAGCTATTTACGTGTTTCGTCAGCAGGACCTTATCTGTCAGGTTTCACTCAGCCTGCTGTGATGGATTGATACTTTGCGTGCATATTCTATCAATTGTGGACATAAAATATGTGAAGATCACGATCACAGATTTGAACTATTAATGATCAATTTTGGTATATATTCATTAAAGCCATTTTTTGTTTTAGGTTGAGATAATGGAAATTTTCTGTGTTCTGTTACCATGACAGAGGGAAGTGCTGCTCAGGTGTCTTAACAACCCACATTTTGTTTCTGCACCACCGCATTATACAAACAGCTTTTGTCTCTCTATGAATCTTAGCACTCTTATCTTGGGAAAAATGGTGCTGTCATGACGGCTTGGTTGCTGTGTAACTGTGATGTAATTGGAAAATATGTAAGACTCATGTATTTCAGAACAAAAAAAAAAAAAAAGACGGACATTAAAAAGTGTTTTTGCACCATTAATGCCCAGCATGTCTGACAAACGCAAACATTCTCTTTTCGGGTTTGTCGCCAGCGACCCTGTCCGTTACCTGAACACTTTTCCCTCTTCAGAACCCATCTGGGCCTATGAATTCACTTAAAATCACTGGAGCATGCACTACTGTGCTACAACTTGCTAGCTGTGGAACTATCAAACGAGATCTCTGGCATCACAAATGCATGTTTTCAAATAACAGGAGCCCTGTTATAAGACAACACTTCAATCAACGTTAATCAACACAACAAAAAAAAAAAACAATACCTTGGTTTATTGTATGCAAGTAATCTTTTCAATTGCGTGTGTCTGGAGTGAATTTCATGTATGTGTGTGTCACAATCCGATGAGAAAGCAATGAAGGGTTTAGCGCTCCCAGGCATCAGTGATAGAGAGCTCTTGAAAGGAAAGTCCATGAAGGGCTAAAGACGGAAGTGGGCGATTTAAAACACTTTGGTTTCTACCAAGCAGCTCACTTTTCTCATCGGGCCTTTTAAAGTCATGGTGTTTCGAAAAACCGGGGCTTGATAAGCTGGATTTCTGTAGTGGTTATTTGGGGGTTGGGGGTAGTGTATAACATCAAAGCGTGGGTACTGAAATAACTCCTAATAACCTAAGCCAGTGTTGTCCACACAAGAACTGCATTACTTTAATTGTTTTATGATACTAGCAGCTTACTTTAGTTACTCCAGCAGTTGGGTCGGTGGGTGGATCTGAAACTGGTGAGGTGGTCGTGTGGGCACGCCATGACATGTGCAGTATTTATCATTGCCCTCGTGAACACAGCTTTTGTCCAGCCTTGCAACTGAAGCGCCCTGCACTAGAACTTACTGAGCATTCAGTAGGGCTGGACTCAAAAGTGTTGTTGTTTTTTAAAGCATATTGTGCAAGTCAACAAGTAATTGTAAACCATGGACTTTTGGTTTCACCGCTGCCTGCTGCAGCTATGATAAGAATCAGTGTGGGATAGATTTGAATCATGACTACAGCCATGGGATAGACCTGAATCGCAACTGGAGCCATTTTCCCACATTTAGTTTTCCCCTGTGTGACTGTTGGACAGGAGCCTCAGAATGGCACACAGAATTATTTTTTTTTTGTATCTTTAGTGTATCCTGGGTTTTCCACTGGCAATCACACTCCTCACTGAATGCCGTTCAACAGCTCTCAGTGCTTCTGACTCGCTGTGCTAGACGTATTATTATGTGCCTATTTTGTACAATTTATTCTATCAAAGATCGCAATTTAGGAAGCCACTAATTATTCAGCTACACCTAATTTTAAACCACATTTGAGAAAACTGAGAATATGTAATAAATAAATAATAAATTCATATTCTTAAAAAATAAATAAAGAATAAATATTCTCCCTTCACCAAATTGGCTTTTACATAAAAAGCTGTGAAAATGCCAACGTTTGCTGCGGGCATAATTGTTGAACGTTAAGACTGAGGATGAAAGAGAACATTCACCGTTTAACATTCAGCTGGGAAAAAAAGAAAGTTACATTGATTTGAAAATGCGTCAACAGAGATCTTGTATATGGAAATGAAAAGGCATCTTAAAACAAATTAGAGAGCAAAATGTTTATTGCATCTTCCGTATTTTACAAATTTATCACAACAGAAAACATTAATGACATCAGTATATGTTCCAGTCAACATAGGAAGGGTACACATCGAAGGCCAGGAGACATACAGACTGAAACACAAAATCAAACTCACGTCTTGGGACAATGCATGGAGATTACAGAAGAAACCCATTCAGATCAGAGAACTTGCAAACATAATACATTTAATAACCAGAGTTATTAAAAGCACAAAACAATGACGCCGTAAGCCAGCAACACTAGCCACCTAGCCAAAGGGTATACAGGGCAACACAGGCAATTCAGTAACCACTGTGTCATCATGCACAATTATAACATCTTGATCTAATTCCCGACCCTGTCCAAGCACGTCTCCCAGGTCCGACAGGTCCTTTGATGTCTTGGGGAGGAGAGGCGCAGTGTGAAGGCCAAGGAATGTGTGTTCCACCAGACAGAAGAAAGCTTAGACAGTGAATCTTGGACGCCATTGCTCAAAGGCTTAATTGAGGACGAGGTCCTCACAATTTCCGATTTCATAGTTGCGTTCAACGGAGTACAGCTTCCTTAAAAAGTGAAGCTTGGCTGGCTGGCCGTAACACTGGGATAGTACCGCCCCCATCTCGGATACCGAGGAGTCCACCTCCACCACATTGGGGAGAGAGGGATCAGGATGGGGGCAGAGTTGAACAGGGCTTTCAGGTGGTAATGTTGTGAGTCGCTCCAGGGTAGCTCCTGTGCTAGAGGAGGGAAGTGAGGGGCGCAGCAACAGAGCTGCCGTTCCTAATGAACCGACGACAGAAATGAGCAAAGCCGAGGCGCCTCTGGAGTTCATTACATTTCGGGGTTTGGGACTGCTCTGTGACTCTGACCTTATGGTGGTCCATCATCGACGATGATGAAGCCCGGGAAGAACATTCTCATCTGGTGGAACACACATTTCTTGGCCTTCACACCACACCTCTCCTCCCCAAGACATCAAAGGACCTGCCGAACCTGGGAGACGTGCTTGGACACGTGCATGATGACACAGTGGTTAATGAATTGCCGCAGCACCTCATTCATAAGCGCTTGGAAGACGTACAGGGCGTTTACAAAACCATTGAGCTTTTCAAGACACCCGTAGTGCGACTGGCCTTGCAGTCATCGCCCTCTCTGATGCGAATCTGATTTTAGACTCAGCGATGGTCACGCATGGTGAAGCAGCGAGTCACTCTCACTTGTTCCCAGGCCTCTGGCTCTGGGGGTGGGGGGTAACTGTTTTTGACTATGATTTAATTCAACATCTGTGATGTCTCTTCTCTCCAAAAAAAAGAAACTTGCCGCAGCAGGGGACGCGGATTTATATAT
>JAOYSI010000956.1:0-19259 GCA_025775065.1 Hiodon alosoides
TTTCACACACACACACACACACATATATATATATATATATATATATATATATATATATATATATGTATATAGATAGATAGATATATATATATGTATATAGATAGATAGATAGATAGATAGATAGATAGATAGATAGATAGATAGATAGAGAAGGAGAGAGGGAGGGATAGAGAGAGAGAATGCAAACCAAACAGTAATAAAATAGTAATATACTGAATGTTTGCAAAATTGAAGTACCACTTCCTTCAGATAAGTTATACTGGAAAAAGCGATAATAAAATAAATATATATGTTCAAGTGAAATATGTCAACGATACAGGAAAAAAAAAAAACTCATAATTTTTGCCCCCCTGTCTTTCTGTAGACAAAACACACCTAGACAAAATATCGTCCTAGCAGTTTTCAAGGCAAAATTGCTGCTATATATGGTTTACCTGAATATGAGCCACAAATGCAATAGCTGTGGTACATATTTTCTGTAGAAAATCTTACTAGTGTAAAATACAGCCTAAAACAAACCCCAACTTAAAGAACTTATAATGACTAATGAAAAATAGAAATGACAAACAAAGAGAGAGGTGAAGTTAATAAAAAATAATGTTTTTTACTGCTCTCAACTTCGACTGATATCCAGTGAGTAGGACCTGATGCTTTGACGGAAAATAGGAGGAACTCCTTGAATTCTGTTTTGAAGCAAAACTTTTTATGGTATGAAAGTGAAAATGAATTATAAGCTGGAGCAGGAAAACTATAAACTTATGAAGAGAAAGCGTCCCTTTACCCAGTGTTACTGCAATAAAGGAACAGAAGCTTCTCAATTGTCATAGCGATGTGTTTGTCTGACAACCACAACGGAAAATGAGCGCTGTAAATGGCCAGTGAGGTCCTTAGATGTGGTTGATTTTTGCAGCCTCACACAGCAGGCAGTAGAGGATGTGACTTGTGACGCCCTGCTGCTCAGACCAGACAGTACTGTGTCACAGGAGCTGACTGCCAAAGCTGTTAAAGAGCAGGCGTGGAGTGAAATCTGTAGTTACTGTCTCTGAATGGGGGGGGGCTTGGTCTTCTGTTGCTGTTAAAGAGCTGGCGTAGGGTGAAATTTGTAGTTACTGTCTCTGAATGGGTGGGGTTGGGGGGGTGTTTTATTGCTTTGATTTCAGGGAAGGGTTTTTTTTTTTGCACTGGTGGTGCCCAGTTCGCTGTGTTAAATGATGTGATATACCAAAGGCCTTAAATATCAGGTAGAATATTTATGTGTGATGTGTGTGGTGGACGGTATATGCCTACAGATGTGCACCAAAGGAAGTTTTTTCAAGTAGAAACTTAAGTATGCTAATGCAAAGTTTCAAGTTTTTCAAGTTTCGAAGTTCTTTCAGACACAATGTGTCCAAGATCATGTCAGATCATGTGCCTAAATAGAGCTTCCAACACCGACCTTAGGTTTTCGGGGACCTTAGCGTTGTCTTACACGGTGTCCCCTGGCCCTAGCAGGCACGGGTTGCATATGCCGGAACCCAGACCGATAGGCGTCAGCACTCAGATACATTTCAGACAGATGTTCTGCGTCCAAGCGTTTGACCCTGCAAGGTTTCCATCTTTAGCTTGGATGCAGTGTGCCACCCGTGTCAACCCCAGCCATTAACCTAATACATTAAATGAATGCAAATTCATGCCTGTGTGCAAAGGCAAATCTGGGGGAAATTAGCTGTGATCAGACATACATTATATGGACTATACGTGTGCAATGTGCAAGGAAATTCTTGTCAGCTATGCATGGAGGATAGACTAAAGAAGTGTTTCATTGTGCGATCACATTTGCCAGCTGGTGCAGCTACACTGTCGGGGAGAAAAAGAAAAAAAACCTCCAACTTCAGTGGGGCTGAATGCTGAAAAATTACTCCCGAATGCGACTGGCCATCCCTGAAATGTGATCTTTGTATCAGAGTGCAGAGGTCAAAGGGCAGAGGCCTGAAGGATGTCAAAAGGCAGTGAGAAGAATAGGCCGGGGGGGTATCTTACCACCCCTCAGAATCCCTTTGTCTCCACTGAGCTGTGGGGGAGGACCGTGCCTGAGCACATCAAAGCACTGCCTAAACATTGTTATCTGGGCCTGCCCTTTGCCCTCCTGCTACGTAATGGCCTTTGCAGAGAAGCAGTGGGAAAAAAACGCAAGGCCCAGTCCTCAGCATCGGGGCTATTAATTCCGTTTTTTTCTTCCCAGGCCGTCTGCTTACTCTTTGTATTGTATGTCTAGAGTAGCAACAACCCCCACCACACACACACTCACACACCTCTTCAGGGCAAAAACTTTTTATTCCTACCCGCCCCCCACTACACTTGTAGTGAGGTAGTGAAAGTTACAGTTTCTTGTTGGGGGATAAGTACCCCACAGGTGGCATTTTAAAGCCCCAGTGTTGCATGGAGAAGCTGCTCAAAGCACAAGGCTGTAGAGTTTACAGGGCTCACAGTTTAAAGAGCTTAGATCATTGTTGTTATTGCCTTGCATATCAGCTCATTTATTATTGGTGAAGTTTTTGTTTTTATTTTAAACTGCTTTTGTTGATATCTGGATGGAAAACTGGTGAGCTTTTCACAGCATTTGGATTCTTTGTTTCTTGTTATGCAGTTTCTCTGATGGATCCCGACATGGATTCCTCACTTGTTTGGATGAAGTGCAGTCATACATTGTTGCTTGTCGCGAGAAGCCGTAGATCCACATTTCCCCTCTGTGCGGTTTGCTGCCTGCATGGAGGAGAGAAGGGTCGTTGTGGGCTGAGGGTCATAAACCAGGACAATAGAAAGAGGTCCCTGGGGTGGGCCGGGGCAGATAAAAGCCTCTGCCACCTGCTTGTCATGTGAGCCAAAGCTCTGGTGAAGAGTGGCAGAACACATCACGGAGACTGCTCTGTTTCTTCACCCTGCCTGTCTTTCATCATCTCGCCAAACAAAGCTGTCATTTGATGGGTTTACTCTGTTTTTAAAAAGCACTCGTTCTGCAGGCACCTGTATCTGAGTTTGTTTCCCATTTCAAGCAATATGAGCTTGGCCCATATTAACTATTCCACGTTTGGTGTATCTACATTTTGTTTGTGACATGGTCGTAACAGCTATGGTTTGAAATGGAGTGGCTTCTGTTATTCTAATCCATTCCTCAGAGGTTATCCAAACAAATCAGTGTGTTTTCTTGAGCAGGCTCGAACGTGAATTAATGCATCATTTTTTTCATCATTTTGAGAATTATAGTCGAATTTATTTCAGTGAATTCCAATAAAAGAGGTCATTAGATGGGTGGTATTTCATTGTGGACTTCAAAGCTGGAGCCTGGCCTGTGTTTTAAATAGGAATTTTGTAGTGTGTAAGTTAGAATTTAGAAGTCAAAGCTTAATGAAACTTACCACCCCGATTGGCATTTGTTCCGAAATCGGCTTCGTGACTCGGAGCATGCAGGGTCAAATCCCAGAGGATTACTGCAGCGGTGCTCCTGAGACAAGTACTTAATATGAATTACTCTGAAGGCCAGCTGTAAAACCAAAATCTTTAATGTAATAGGTTAACACATGGTTTTGCAAGGGAGTCAGCCGGGAAATACAGTTGTTCAGACTGTTTCTGTCTGTGTCACTGTGACTCATTTAACTTCTTGCAGTAAGCGGGACATTGGAGCTTGATTATATATATATTTTTTAAAATCTTTTGTTTATTGATTTTTAAAAAGCCTGGAATGAGCTTGGTGTGTAGGTCAGAGCACCCTGACATGGAAACAGATTAGTTTATGACATTTGAAATTGGACGCTTTGCAAGAATAAATTTATAAATTTAGTTTATATTCTGTAAAGCATAAGGAATCAGTCATATGAAGTGGAAAACCAAGCATATAGTGATAAATTTGGGAGATAATGTTTGCTTAGTGTTTCTCTAGGATTTATTAGCTTCTTATCATATTAACAGATGAATGGTGACTGGATGTCAAGTCTCGTATTTCCCTGTGGTCTGAACAGTTTGAATATTCTGTATTTTATATAAATAATTATCAGAATGCTGAACAAATATCAGAGGTTAGAAATCAGTTCTTATTTTATGTTATAGGTTATCTGTGAAGTATTGCCATTTTTAAAAAAAAGAAACTTAATTACATTTTTATAACTTAACCTATTTATAGTAAAATATAAGATTATGGATAAAGATAACAATAAAATATTGCAGCTTTTGCCACAGGGATGTATATCAATGGCAACAATACCTGTGAGCTACCTTCACGACTTGAGTTCCTATGGCTGGAATTATAATGAACTGGGATCCATTCTGTTGGTTATCATTGATGTGACTCGGGATTATTGTTTAACTTGAGTCGTTGGTGTGTCTGAATCCGCCTCTTTGCGGACAAACGTGTGCATTACATTATGGAGAGTCATGTCCACCCCCACCCCCGCCCCATTCCCTCTCTGTCTCCCACGCAAAGTTCACTGAGATGCCCCTTTCATGTCTCACGCAGACAGAAGGAGCCGTCAGTGTTGCAACGTCTCTGTTGGCCTGAGTGTTTTGCTTTTCCCTTTGTGTCTGTGAAGAATATGGGAAACTCCTACGCAGGACAGCTGAGGACAACGCGTTTCGAGGAGGTGCTGCACAACTCCATTGAGGCCTCCCTACGCTCAAATAATGTCGTCCCCAGACCAGTTTTCTCCCAGCTGTACCTGGAGGCGGAACAGCATGCCTCATCAAAGGAAGGTAAGTGCTTTTTTAAAGTGACCCAGTAATTGGACATTTCAAACGGCCGTTATGCTGGATGCATTTGCGGTTTATTTAAAAAAACAAAACATTCACAAAGCATTGTAAAAGCCCTCGATGTGTGAGCTTGCACCTACACCTTAAGCGTTTCTCGTTGCTCAGAAAATATGGCATTTAGTTTAAAATTCTGTGCTGTGCTAAATTAAGATTTTGTGTGCACAGTACTCGCATATCATGGTTTTTATAAAACATTTGAAACAGAAACTGTGGTAAAAATGAGCCGTGTATTTAGCCAGCAGACCAGAAAACGAGGAGGAAGATGAGGGAGAAGAGAGCTCTGATTCCAACAGCCCGCCGATCCCATACCAGATGAAGCCCCCCCCTGAGGGTTGTTGCACCACAGACGGTAAGAGAGTCGCCCCACCGTGACCTTCTGAGTCTGCCTTTGTTATATTGGGTGTGAGCTTAGGATAGGGGATCAGCTATGTAAACTTCTGCGCTCCTGTAGCCATCCTTTTAAAAGACAGCATATTTATTTAGCGAAAATGTCCGAGGTAAAGCCAGGCCTGGTTTCTGCTAACGGGGACAGCCATCCGCTTATCTGTTAACACATGTAATTTAACCTCGCTCTGGTTTCTGAGGCACGGTCTGGGTGTCTTGTTCCTTCAGGGTTCTGCCAGTCAGGAAAAGACCTGCGCTTGAGCTCCATTGCCAATGACTTCCTGGAGGTCCCAGCAGGGTTCCTGCTGGTGGGGGCCAAATCCCCCAGTTTACCGGATCAAATCCTGGTGTGTGCTGTGGACCGCAGGTTTCTTCCAGACGAAAGTGGACGCAATGCACTTTTAGGTGATTGCCCTCTTAGTTATTTTATTTTTTTCTTCTTCTCATATTTCCTGTTTTTGGCACAGCCTTTTATGTAGGTTTGACATGTTTAAAGCCATTACATATACTATAGCATAATTTCAAACACAAAAAAACTGCACAGTAAACTTTTCAGTTTTCTCAGTCTGTTCAATTTTTTGAGAATGCGAGTTTGTTGTCAGACTGATTTATCGACAAGGTCAAGCTTTCTCGTAATGCTGTGCAATGAGTGGAGCTGTGCATGAGACGCCATTCATTTCAACCCCTTTAGTAGTGGTTGCAGTTTTGCAGCTGTACACAGTTCCTTGAAGACGGTGCTTGAAAGTGAGGGGCTGCTGCGGGAGAAAGCCTAAGATGAAAGCTGTCGTCTTTCTCCAGGACAGTAGAAGGGCTGGGTTAAGATGACCCGACCTGGCTCTGCCGGACCGCTGTCTGTCACGCAGACATTTCATTTGGTGATTTGGTTTCCATGACCTATCTATCCGCTGGTGGCTATGGAAACCAGGCGCTCTGACAAGCCTCCCTGGCAGGTGGCGCCGCGTGGCACTGGCAGCCTAGCGCAAAGTCCTCACTTTCCAACAACACCAGTGCGTTCCACAGCCTCCCGGCTCTCCCGCTGCCTTGAAAAACTGTGGCGTCTTGTTTCTCAGTCTCTCAATCTTATTTAGACTTTCCATCAATAATAGTCCTCTTACTTCGGAAATCCGCTCTGGTAAAAATGTAGTGTATATATCAAACAGCGGTTATGTCTGTTTAGAGAGTATTCCATCAACATGTTCACACAGATTTATACCAGGAACACTTTTGTTTCTGCCTTACTCTCCTGTGCCCTGGTCTTACTCTCCTGTTCTTCTGTCTTACTCCCCTGTGCCCTTGTCTTACTCTCCTGTGCTTCTGCCTTACTCTCCTGTGCCCTGGCCTTAATCTCGTGTGGTTCTGCCTTACTCTCCTGTGCCCTGGCCTTACTCTTCTGTGCTTCTGCCTTACTCTCCTGTGCCCTGGCCTTACTCTCCTGTGCCCTGGTCTTACTCTCCTGTGCCCTGGCCTTACTCTCCTGTGCCCTGGCCTTACTCTTCTGTGCTTCTGCCTTACTCCCCTGTGCCCTGGCCTTACTCTCCTGTGCCCTGGTCTTACTCTCCTGTGCCCTGGCCTTAATCTCCTGTGCCTTGGCCTTACTCTCCTGTTCTTCTGCCTTACTCTCCTGTGCCCTGGCCTTACTCTCCTGTTCTTCTGCCTTACTCTCCTGTGTTCCTAGGATTCTCGGGTAACTGTGTGGGGTGCGGAGAGAACGGCTTTCGCTACTTCACCGAGTTCTCCAATCACATCAACCTGAAGCTAACCACCCAGCCAAAGAAGCAGAAGCACTTAAAATATTGCATCTTCAGGAATGCACAGGGACGGGTGGTCAAGGGCCCTCTCATCTGCTGGAAAGGCCCAGGTAAGGGGACCCACTCCACCCCAAATCCACCTGAAATAACAAAAAGCTGCAGCTGCCCAGACTGGGCAGGTCATGTGACTGTTGGAGGTCTCGCATTATCGGTGTGGCTTCAAGTAACTCCTAGACCCTCATAAATTTAGAAGGCACTAGAAAAACTGGCCACCTGGGAATTTCCGTGAAATTCACTGACCTCCCCTCACCCTCAACCCACCCTTTAGGCAATGCTGACCTCCACACCTAGACTAAGCGGTTAGAGTCACAGTAGATGTCCTTGGAATCAGAGTAGATGTCCTTCAGTGCATGCCCAAGATAACTGGTGGATGGCCTGAAGGCCATGCAAATCATAACTCATAGCTCAGAGCTCAAAAATACAATCAGTTTCAGAGTCTTAAAACAATATTTCCAGCTTGTTGTATAAGATTCAATCTAACTAATAATACAATATTAATTGTCTGTTACTGACACAATGTTACTAACGGTGCCTGATTTAAACTGTAGTTGGTGTACCACTGAAATAAATACATGTCTGGTGACGGTATTCTATCAAGCCTTGATATGAGAGTATTTTTGTTTGAGTCACTAGCTATCTGTTTATTGCTTTTAGACAGCCGAGTAAGGCAGGCAGGGTCTAACACCTGTGTGAGTCACGTGACATCAGATGAGTTCCTGCCCACTCCTATCACAACAGAGGTGTTGACAGCCTCAGGTCACATTGCCCCAGCTGCAGGTAACAAAACAGGTATTGACACGGCTTCAGACAATGGAATGAGGTTAAAACTACAACGGTCTCTGTAGTTTTTACCTTACTGTTTTCATTACATTTTAAGTCTGAAGGCATGGGGGTTTATCGTTGTTTGTGAATGGGTATGGTAAAAAGATGGCTAAATATGTACTTTTCAAGTAATTGCACATACATTTTAGAATCTTTGTGGTATGTGGGGGAAAAAGCCGTTTTTTTTCTTTACACCTATATTTTTATTTTTGCCTTGTCATGTGTGAACTGTGTGTGAGGTAGGCTGTGTTTTTTTTTACAGCCTTGTTGACCGTTTCTTTCCCACTCAGACTCAGCTCTCACTTACACTCAGGGGGAGTCCCCCACCCAGACCAACGGCACTGGGTCTCCACAGCTCTTACAGCCACAAGGCTCCCACGGCAGGCCCTCCGTGATAGGTACTACCTCCCCGCTGCCCCCTGCAGCCGGCAATAATGAAGCCGGCTTCAGGGATCGCACGGCTGCGTCTGTCCAAAACAGGACCCAGCGCCGACTCTCCCAGGCCCTCCACCAGACGTCACACCTTGGTGAAAGACTCTGGTTCTGTTTTCAAGGGAGCACACAGCATTGTCAGGCTTTCCTTTCCCTTTTGTTATGCTGTGTTCTGTTATACGACACGCAGGGCTGTAAAGGCCCTCCTCTCTTTTCCTTTCCTTTCCCTCTCAGACTCTCATAGCAATAAACTGCTGCTGTGAGGGCTATTTGTGTTTTGTTGTATGCATAAATGCTTCCTTCCTGAAACTGTTAGTTTTACATAGGATTCAAAACCGTGCTGTTCCCTCATCTGCTGTTGTATGAAATAACCTTTTACACAATAAATGAATAATTAGTTAATAATAAATGAGTAGTATTTCACAAAATATGGTACATTTGTATTTTTGGGTAATTGATATATATTAATAGATATATTGATATATGAACGGTGCGGTTTGTGTAGTAAGGAAATGTTTCTTGTCTCTAAGGCACTATCACAAACACCGGACCCCCCAAGAAAAGACACAAGGGGTGGTCACCAGAGTTACCCGTAGCTGTTGAACCCTCTGCAAAGACTACTTCCTCTGCTGCAGCCAATTGCACTAAAACAGGTAGGGGGCCTTTCCACAGCATTAAAGGATTATGGGACATGCTGGGTACCAGATAACTAGGTAATGAGGGTAATAAAAAAGATTCCTTCAATTTGTTAATATTAGGAATACCTTCATTGAACTAAACCGAAAAAATAATTATATTGTTTATATTTATAAGGTTTTACATGCAAAAACTTCATCAAAGGTATACAAATACATGGTTTTAGCGTTTTAGTTGATGACATTAGCATGTATGCGGCATTGGCTGCTCGTTTTGTTTCTTTGTTTTGACTAGGGTGTTGTTGTCACGGTTAGCATTTAACCTGTTTTGTGAGAATGATTTCCTGTGTTGTTATGCTTGTGCTACAAGACAATGGGGCTCCGGTGTGTGCGTCCCAGGGGTCCTCGCCAGTTCTGCCCCTAGGGGAGTCTGTCACGGTGCCTGATCACCTCCTGCACACCTGCAGACTCCAGCCTGTCATCTTCAAAGGTAAAACAAACAATCACAGCTTATGTTTCCCATTCTCGTGTCTGTTTTAAGTTGACATGGTTGTTCACAACTTATTTAAAAATTCCTTTTAGAGCGTATTATTAAATATTTAATAGATCAGGTCCCTCGCTATGTTTAATACTCAATGTGTATTAGTCTGCTTACTGTAGTCTGAAAATCAACTCGGATTATAAAATGTCAGATCCCACTGTCAGATCATGGAACAGCAGGAAACCCTGTGTGTTGTCTCTCACCTCAAGGCCACGGGAATTTGCCGCGCTTGTGCGGGAGCGCGAGCGAGGTGGTCGTCAGCTCACTGCTTCAGACGTGCTACAGGAACTCCCAGGCCCTGCCACGTGTGTACGAGCAGTACGGGGCCTCGCCCATCCAGCCCCTCTCCACTCAAATGCAGATCCTTCTGACCGTGTACTACCTTGTGCAGCTGGGTGAGACACGTAGCAGTGAGGACGTCCCCTGTACAGTAATAACACTTTAACAAACCTTGTAATAGTCGATGAATTACGAAGCCATACGAGGCTTTGTCTCTATATTGATGGTCAGTACCATGTTTCAACGCTGATGACAACACCACGCACAATTTTGATAGCTTTTTAGCTGAACTAATTGGAGAATCTAATGTTGGGTGTGGTGCTCCTCAGCTCCTGACCAGGTTCCCCTCATTGAGGACCTGGAGCAGATCTTCATGCGCTCCTGGCGCGAGTCCCACCTGACGGAGGTCCGGCAGTACCAGCAGACCCACCCGCAGCAACCGGCCCAACTCCAAGGCTTGGCCCAGCCCGTCACCGCCGCACAGCTGCCCTGGCTGTCCAAGCTTGCTGCCAGTTCCTGCGGAGATGGGGTGTTGGTTCTGGATACCCCGACCTCGCTGGCAGAAGGGCTGGAGGACACCTTCCTCCGACTGCTGGAGGGCAGGCTGACCCAGACCAACTATGTGGTCATCATCAGCACACCTAAAGGCCAGGACACAGAGTCCTGTGTAGTGGTCACAGGTGTGTGGCATGAAATGTAACTGACACTTAATGGCATATCTTAACTGCGATGGGGCAATTATACTCATTATGTATTTAATTCCACAACTCTATGTCCTGAATAATGTCAGTGGATGCAGTACATGGAACATTAGCAAAAACCTGACTGTCAAACCTACTATTGAAACTTAAAAAAGGTCTCAGACAGCGCTGAAATTATTGTATAGTGAATGTATTGAGTTGAAAATGGCTTTTGGCCAAACCTGTATGGGTTAATTTATGTCATACATTCCATTCCAAGTCATGAATCAGCAGTGCATGATGAATCTTACTGCGATGTGTGTTTCTATTTTTCAGGGAAGCACCAGGCGCGGGCATTGGCCGACAGCATGTACTCCCCCAGAGAGGGCCTGAAAGAGGCCGGTCTCCAGCTAGCCACTGGAAAGGTGGAGGCACTGGAAGCTTTCTTCAGTTCTCTGGGACCAGGTAAACAGAATTTGAGTCGCCTCCAGGAAGACACAATTTTTACCTTTTGATCGAGTCTTGACCACTAAAAAGGCTTCGTAAAGTCAAATAAACCAGAAATGGCTGTGTGTGAGCATACATTTTAAAGTTATTAACAAAACAGAAAAACTCAATCACAAAGTTTAGAGAGTCAGTCATGTGGCCTCCAAGGGATTTTGGTCCTGGAAACTCCCTTTTTTCTAGCAACTGAAGTCAAGAATTTAAACAAAGCAAGTTGAATATTACTGTTGTACATTTGAATAGAATCACAGACATTCTTACCAAAAGCAAATTCATTTTACGTGCCTCTATGGCTTTACGTACAAATTCTTTCAGGTTGAACAGTGCCCTGCGGAAAACTATTCAGAATGTCATCCGCATGCCACACTAAAATGAAAGGGCGCTGGGGGTTCTGGGGGCGAGTGACATTTCTGTGTTGCTTTGGGCTCTCAGACGGAGATGTGGACACCTTGCTGGAGGAATTCAGTCTTGAGAGGAACAGTCATCCGGCGTTGTCTAGCAGTCTAGACACCCCAGAGGGCTGCTCCGAAGGCCCCTGCCCTGGTGAGACTTGATATCCGTTACAGGGTCGCGTTGCAGGATTTAACTTAATACACAATTCCAATTGACTCAATTCCGTTGTCTGTTCTATAAATAATGAATACTATAGTCTATTTCTGTAAGCGTGACTCTGTCGCTGTGTTATTATTATGAATTGATATTGACGGGAACTCTCTGTACAGAGTACCAGGCTGAGTGTCAAACTGTAAGAGGAAATCCAGTGTCTCTGTCAGTATTGTTACGAGTTGAGACCAAGACTCTTTTTACAGAGTATCGTGTGGAGTGGCATGAGATTAGGCCCATTCAGCTGGCTGTGGCCCGGAAGCTGTTGTCCCACGTGTGTGCCATAGCTGACTCCAGCACCCAGAACCTGAACCTGGGGTCATTTGATAAGGTTGAGTTCCTCATCTTCGTCCCTCCCTCCGAAGTCACATTTCAGCAGATAGTTCTGCACCTGTGGAACTCAGGTCAGCTTCCCATCTTCCCTTTTTTCTCCTACCCATATCCGGGATTATATATACCCAGCCCGCCGTAAACTTGGGTTCACAACATTGAAGCCCCCTCTGGTGTCCTAACCGCGTTACAGGGATCTTGCGGGAGTTGGGCCTGGACAAGGAGTGCTCATCCCAACAGGAAGTGGAACAGTATGTGGTGAGGTTAAACCAGGAGGCCCAGGGGAAGATCAGCGCCCTCATTCAGAAGTCTCAGATGAGCCCCTCAACTCTTTTCATCTTGGTGCATGACCATGCCCACTGGGACATCAGCAGGTTGGCGGCCTATGACGTCTTTGCTCTGGCAAATGTATTTGAAGTTTCAGTGGATTCAGTGAACATAATTGGTGCTAATTTCTCAGTTGTATTTTTAGTATTTTTTTTTGCTTTGATTGCCCTGACCTTGGCTGTTTTTTGTATTTGTATATATTGTATAATGTACTATAGTCTTTTTTTCTTCTCTGTAAGGGTGTGTTGCCTGATAAATAAATAATAAAAATAAATAAAAAGACTGAAGTAGCTCCTCGGATTTAAAAGATATGGACAAGCCCGTGGTTTCCTTTTATCTGCACAGTGGGCCGTACAGCGGCGGGGATTCCGGGACCGGCCTGGTGGACAGCCTCCTGAACTGCCGTGGGATTTGGGATGCCCCCAACATCCTGACCCTGCATGTCACCTCATTCCCGTTCGCCCTGCAGACCCAGTATACACGTGTCAGCCCCTACAACGAGATCCACTGGCCCTCTGCCTTCAACAATGTGAGTACCTTTTCTTGCGGGATTCTAGAGTTTAACACACTACTTAAATCAATTAAGCAAGAATAACTGTTAAAAAATCCTTGTTCTTACATGCGGTAAAATCAATAATCAATGTCAAATGTTCCTGATTATAACACTGTGTGTCTGTTCTTTGCTAGGATGTGGACTTATACAATGAGAAAACCAAGTACTTTGGTGTCTCTGAGTTTCTGGATTCAATCCGCTCAGGGAATGGTCTTCCCCTGCTTCGATATGACAGCTCCTTTGAAAGCATGGTTACTGCGTTGGGGGAGAGGTAACAGTCAGCCACACCTCTATCGACTGAAACGGCCTAATTAGACAGATATTTTAAAATCTTAAAAAATATATATTAAATCTTAAGACATTGGTTTTCAAAGTGGGGGACGCCATGGGGGTGACAGGGGGGCCTCAGCACATTTTTTTTTTTACATTTGTCATAGTATTGTCAGTGGGTTTTTAAAGACAGGGGAGCCCCGGCCAGAAGCTTATGCTATTTGGGGAGCCTTGGCATGGAAAAGTTTGGGAACCCCTGTCTTAAGATATGACTTTTCTCATTTTCATATGACTCTTACATCAAAGCCTTTTGATATGGCACTCAGGTTTCCCAAACTGCACAGCGCAGTGATCCGGACCCACGCTCTCATCCAGCACTACGCGTTGGCCCTGATGGCAGTGTCCGGCCACTCTCGGCTACAGAAGCACACGTCGGTGGAGACTCTGGAGGTCGTGCGGGGCCTGCTGTGCTCGGCCCAGAGCTGCCCCGGTCGTCATGGCCACATGGTGCTGCTGCGTATCCCCTCCCCGCCCCTGGCCTCGGTGGCCTACCAGCGCCTGCGCAAGGTCAGGGAGAAGCTGGGTCTGCAGAACCGCTTCGAGATCGTCCTGGGGAACCCCAGCTCCGCCCTCTCCATCGGACCGCACTTCCTCAACCAGCTGAAGGTTCATTTTCCTCCCGTCTGCATGGCTAAAACTATATGTCATGGTCATTTCCCCAATTGGGTAAATGACAGGCATATTTAATTGGTATGCAAAGGTCTTACCTTTTTTCACCCGTCCATGTCTGCTTGCCGTGGGTGTTGTGTCCTGTGTTGTGAATGGTGGACGATTTGTTCATCGCTCCAGTGAAAGATGTTGTGTGTTGTCCTCCAGATGTGGTTGAACATTCAGGACCCAGACTGGGTACCTCGCACCTATCTTGAGCTGGAGGCTTTGCCCTGTATCCTCATATTCACTGGGATGGACCCCCAGGGGGAGTCACTGCCAAGGTAAAACAAAGACTTAACAATAAGATATCAATCTTTGGAGAAATAGATAAAAGTCTATGGTGTTGGGACTCAACAATGAGACATTTTGCCAAAAGTGCTGAGATGCAGTGATGATTTACATTAGTCGACGAGAATGGCAACTTTTGTAACGATATAGGAATCTCACTCAACAGAGCTTTCCGTTTTAGCGTTTGCTCTCTCATAACAAACTTAATGCTGAAAATGCATTTCAAGGAGGCCGTCCAGAAACTCATTAGCACTGGCTACTGACAACAAGGTCAGTTTGACCTAGTAGAAAACACACAATTTTCTCCATGATCATCCTGCCAAAAGTGAAATCTTCTGTTATTCTTTCTGGATAAAAACTTCTCAAAAGCACTCTAAAGGGTTGCTGAACTGAACGACTGTTTTAGTCATCATTCCCAGCATGCCGAAACAGTAGTGTAATTAATCTTACGTGCCTCTCCTGGGCTCAATCGTTTAGTGGTTGTGACTGAATTCCCTGCATTCTGCCCTCCCCAGGTCTTTGAAATACTGTGACCTGCGTCTGATCAGCTACTCCTACTTGGTGCGCACAACCCTGGAGCAGGAGCTGGGCCTGGCGGCCTACCTAGTGAGGGCGGAGCTACGGGGGGAGACCATGGCAGTCAGCGACTTGTCCGAGAGCGACCCCGAGAAGCTGAGCAGCACCGACAATGAGGAGGAGGAAGTGGTGGTGGACAGTGAGTGCCTTCAGTCTGGTCTTACCTGGTCCAACCTGGCCATCTTCTTCTATTAAAGACAAAGCAAATTTAAAAGGCTCTTAAGGAAGTTTTAGGATCCTCACAACTACTAACGAATGCAGTAAAATCTCTCCGGATAATTTATCAAACCATTGGTATTGGTATGTTGCAAACGCTAGCGAATCTTTGACAAATCTTTAACCACATCCTTGGGCCTTTACGTCAATGTCAGAGGTTGCAGATGTAGCTCCGAATGAACGGAACCACACTTCAATCCGGTTCAAACGTTCTCGGCGTGAAAAGGACTGTATGTGAAAATACTCAAGGAAGGTAGAGGAAAGAACACAGCTTCCCTTGTCTTTTTTGCATTGTAGGTCTCCTTCTTCACGACAGCCTCCTCTCTGTCTTTGAAAAGTTCCAATAAGCCAGAGGGAGTGTTAATTTGTGTGTTAATGCAAGTGCCTGTGAGAATGTAAGAGGGTAGAGAAGAGAACACTGCTCTCCCACACAACCTAGCAGTTCCCCCTCCACTCAACAGCCTCCTCTCTGTCTTTGAAAACCTAAAGTGAGCCTGAAAGAGTGCAGGGGTATCAAAACTATTCATGGAAAGCTAGGATCCTGGCAGATGTTCAGAGATCCACCCAATCACCAGTGTCAGCATTTGAGAAACATTTACTTTTGTTTAATCTGAGTTTGGTTTCAATGTTATGGGGGGAAATCTGTGTTTTCCTTAGCCATGTGTTCTTTCTCCCTCTGACCAGAAAGTGACCTCCCCAGCACGGAGCAAACTTGTCCCTCAGCCACCCAAACATCTCAGCCAGACGGCAGCATCCTCCACCATTCTCATCAGAGAGAGTCCAGTAAGGACTGTAGCACCCCAGCAAAACCAACCCAAAGCCACAGAAAACCTTCCAAGTCCACCTCCTCGGGCTCCTCCTCCACCCGGACCTGGGCACAGTCACAAACGGGCCAGCGCTGCTCCTGGGCCCGCTGCCGGAACCGGCCGCCCATCGTGCTGGTGCCCAGGGCTGTGTACGACGTCCTGTCGTCGGTGGACGGCAGTGGCCTGCCCAAGTCGACCTCCTTCCTTCCCCACCTTTCAGTGCAGTGGGCCAGCTCCTTCCGCCCGCTGCTGAGCAAGATGATGACCTGCACCGAGCAGTCGCTCTACTACCGCCAGTGGACAGTGCCAAGGAGCGACCACATGGACAGCAGCAATCGCACCGAGGGCCGCACCGACAACTTTCACCCTCGCAGGCTGCTGCTCAGTGGCCCCCCACAGGTACAGCAGAGATGCTGCAACGACCAAGCCTTCTCGCTCACCCGGCTATGCTCTTTGCTGTTTTAATTTCACAGAATAATTCATTTAGGAACTAAGCCAATGTTTTGGAAGGGAATAGCCAGTTATTTTTTGTGATTTCTCCCCAGTTTCGAATCTCCTATTGTGCTAATGAACCTCTGTTCATCACTGTGAACCCTGCCACCACAAACTGTTGCATCATGCTTTATCGAAGGTAGACATGTGTGCAATTGGTTCATATACATAATTTTAATTCTAGTTATTTGTGCAAACGCAATTTGTACCTTCAGGTTGGGAAAACTGGAGCGTACTTGCAGTTTTTGGGTATTTTATCCCGAATGCTCATCAGACTGATGGAGGTAGATGTCTACGATGAAGAGGACATAAATGCAAGTGAGTCATTTCTGGGCTGGAATCCTTTCATGATTCACACGTTTTACTCCCTTGTTTGCCTTGGAGTTGGAAACTAAGCAATGCTCTTTTTGGGTCTAATCAACCAATCAGCATGGTCTCAGTTTGTGACTTTTTTTCCAGGTGTGCTGACAAAGCCAGTGCTGTATCACCAGACCAATGCAGCTTGGCCAAACAAAGACACCCTCCAAGCCATGCCTTTCGACTACACCGTTCATGACCCGAAGTATGAGGATATCAGCGTTGTGTACTCGCCAGATTTCACCTTTTCGAGAGAAGGTTTGCAGTTATTTTTTTATATAAAATTCAATTTAAAAGCTAGATCAATCTGATGAGCAAAGCAAATTGCTAAATGTTTAGAAAGTATGCAATATTAAAACTTTAAAAACTGAAATATTGTACATTTACTGTTGCAATATTAAATTTGCTGTAAAACATCTTGTGTTGAGCTCCCGGTGGTCGTTAACATCCACACGTTTGCAACAGGAAGCTCCAGGCGAAAGGAGGACGTGTATCTGAGGCGGCGCACCACCAGGATAAAACTATCCAAATACGCGGCCTACAACACCTACCATCACTGTGAGCAGTGTCACCAGTACATGGGCTTCAATCCTCGATACCAGGTATGTTCTCATTCACCAACTCCCACCCAATTCTAAGACTACAATAGCCTTGATTGCAATAAAAAAATAAAAATAAACATTTTTCTCTGTGTCGGTTTTACTTATTTTGTTCCTGCCAGTATTACAGATTACCAATCAAACAACGTTCATTATTTATTGTAACATATGTTATGCAGTAAAATGTATAATACAACATAGGTAACCACTTAATCTGACCATGTTTAAAAGATGAACTGAAGCTAGCTAGCAAAATTTGTTTCATTAAAAAGGATGACCAGCTGGTTATGCCTCAAAGTGCATTTGATCAACGTCCATCTGTGAGCTATCAATGTGACTACGAGCAGTTGACTGGGGAGTTAAGTTAACTGTGGAGTTAAGTTGACTGGGGAGTTAAGTTGACTGTGGCCGCCCATGTCCCCCTGTGCCCAGTTCTATGAATCCACACTGCACGCCTTCACCTTCTCCCACCTGCTGCTGGGGGAGGAAATCCAGCTTTACTTCATCATCCCCAAGTCCAAGGAGCACCACTTTGCCTTCAGCCAACCAGGCGGACAGCTAGAGAGCATGAGGCTTCCCCTCACCTCTGATTGGGTAAGCCTCCGCCTTCCCTGCGCCACTCCATTGGATTCATTCAAGCATTGCTTCCCACAAAGTTACTTGACGCACTCACATCCACTTCTGCATCAAAATCTTCGCTGGCGATCTGTTGCTTACCTTCTCTTTGTTTCCCCCCAGAATCCAGACTCCATCAAGAGTCCCATTTTTACTCCCACCTCAGGGAGACAGGAGCACGGCCTGTTCAACCTGTATCACGCCATGGACGGCGCCGCCCACCTCCACATCTTAGTAGTCAAGGAGTATGAGCTGTCCGTGTACAAGAAGTACTGGCCCAATCATATCATGTTGGTGCTGCCATCCATCTTCAACGGCGCCGGTGTTGGTGCGTAGGCTCTACTACTGCGCTCTGGTGTTCTGTAACACCAATGGAAATAAGTGTTTATGGGAATCAGGTCTTCAAACCATATTCAGTGGTTTAAGTTAATAATTACATTGATTAGGCCATTTCATTTAAAAAAATATATAAATTGTCAACTGTCACATTAAGAAGCGTGCAATATACCTAGGTACACTGAAAAGCCTCAGCTTACAGCATATGATCCAGTGACGTGAAAAAAATATAGATTTCTGTTAGCTTTATTAAATGGTCTCCACAGCCAACACTTGTTATTCAATTAATGAATCGGCATTTACCACAATTAGCATTTACCAGCTTGGATAAGCTTCTGTGTACTCCTTCGCCCAACCATTCGCTACAATAGCTTAAATGAGCAAGAGATTCAAGTTATCCCTTTGACTCAAATTAGTCTTCAATATACTTCTGTGGTAGTTTATTCTTTTTCAGTGCACGGTATTCAGCCCCGTAGTGGCCTTACTCATGACCCCGGGCACTCCTGCAGGTGCAGCCCACTTCCTGATCAAGGAGCTCTCCTATCACAACTTGGAGCTGGAGCGGAGCCGTCAGGGGGAACAGGGCACCCCGCCCCAGGATGTATGGCCCTTCATCATCCTGGCCGATGACTCCTGCGTCATGTGGAACTCCATGGAAGCTGAGCCCAAGAGGTATAATTCCCCTGGAAAATACAGCAGCCTTATTATAGGGACATTATTAAACCGCTATTTGGTGAGTGTGGGAAATGTGTCTTGTAAATAATGAACAGTAGGAGTAATTATGAAATATTATGTAAATACTGTGAGAATTATAATTAAGGTTAAAGAAAGAGAATGCATGTCCTTAAGCAATTGCTCACTCCTGATCCGGACAGCAGCGGCACAGGCACGACAGAGAGGAACGTGTCACTGAAGCAGGTCCTCCAGCATATGGAGTCTTTCCCGGAGGTCACGCGGTACGGCCTGTGCGGGCTCAGGAAGTGGTCCAGCCAGGGCAGCGCCTCGGGCCAGCACCGGGAACCCTTCTCACCGGGACACCTTCACGACTTCCTCCTGCTCAACGTGGACCTCACGCAAGATGTACAGTACAATCAGAACAGGTAGACGATGATTGATGTTCGATGTAACCAGGGCAGGCAAGGTGATTATCTGTATCTGATCAAATTAGAACAACCAAGGAGATTATCGATGTTTGGTACAGTCAGTACAATCATGGCGATTATCAGTGTTTGGTACAGTCAGAACATGCATGACGATTATCAGTGTTTGGTACAGTCAGAACAGGCAAGGTGATTATCGGTGTTTGGTACAGTCAG
>JAOYSI010000956.1:19359-41974 GCA_025775065.1 Hiodon alosoides
ATCAGTGTTTGGTACAGGCAGAACATGCATGACGATTATCAGTGTTTGGTACAGTCAGAACAGGCAAGGTGATTATCGGTGTTTGGTACAGTCAGTATAAGCATGACGATTATCAGTGTTTGGTACAGGCAGAACATGCATGACGATTATCAGTGTTTGGTACAGTCAGAACAGGCAAGGTGATTATCAGTGTTTGGTACAGTCAGAACAGGCAAGGTGATTATCTGTGTTCGGTGTAACCCTAATAGGTAGGCATAAATAAAGGTATTATAAACATTTGGATAGAGATTCTCATATACATTTCTGCTGTAGATATTTTCAGTGTAGTCATTTCTACGTCTGTAAGCATTTCAGTGGCATTTTAGCATGCCTTCTTCCTGTTCTGTGGCAGGTTTACGTGTGACGATGTGGACTTCAACCTCCGTGCCTACAGTGCGGGACTGCTCATCTGTCGCTTTAACAACTTCAGTGTCATGAAGAAGCAAATCGCCATCGGTGGACACCACACCTTCATCATCAAGACCAAGGTCACATCAGATCACATCTCTAAGGTCTTGATTATTTCCTGACCTTCCACCGCAGTTCATCCTCTATCGCCTTTTTCATCTCCCTTTAGCCCATTTATTTACTCCATTGCTCCATCCAAGTGCGATGTCAGATTCACAAAACCTAGTTTTAGTAAACATTTTATTTAGTATAAGAAAAACTTGACCATATTTCTTGCATTTTTCTAGCCCTTTAACAAGAGAATTAGATTTTAAATTATTGTCTTAGGGAACTTTCACTGATTGTGAAAACTTTTTAATTTAGTGCGAAATAACAGTCCTTGATGTATATATTATGGTCAGTGCATGTATAGTTAGAGTAGGTCAGGCTTTCTTGGGATACATGCAGTTTTAATGCAAATCATTAATTTCCGAAAAGTCTAACGTCTTCCCTATGGTTTCAGGCTACAAACGTGCCCACCACCGTGCCTCCCTCCCAGTACATCTGTGCCCCCGACAGCAAGCACACCTTCCTGGCCGCGCCAGCACAGCTCCTCCTGGAGAAGTACCTGCAGCACACCAGCCAGCACCTGTTCCCCCACAGTGCACGTAACTACAGCCACCCCGTGTTGTCTGTGGACTGCTACCTCAACCTAGGCCCTGAGGTACATCTCCTGTGTGCTGCATCTGATGGTTTCTTTCACAAGGAATAATGTGATCGACAATGCTGCTTTTTTATTTCAAATGTAACCTTGTTTGTAAGCAGCTGTTTTTTTTACCGTTTCAGGTAACAGTGTGCTTTGTCAGCTCCAGACCTCATTCCATCAACATCAGCACCACCGGGCTGCTCTTCAGTGGCCTGTTGCTCTACTTCTGTGACTCTTTCGTCACGCCAAGCTTCCTGAAGAAGTTCCACTTCCTCAAAGGTAGAGCACATCCCAGCTTATAGAGAGCCTGCCACAACATGGTTTTATTATGTTAATGCGATACTTGATTAAAAATGTACTTTTATTGTTTTATTACCATCTATAGACTGATTTTAATCAATTATTAAATACTTGCCATAAACGATTCAAAGATTGTATTTGTAGTTAATCAGGCACTAAATAAATCACTTTAAAGAAGTGAATCTTGATGTTTTCAGCTCCTGTTGGACCTGCGTATGGCAATGGATAATACTACACAACCATGTTTTAGGGTTTCTTGTATTTCATTGGATGCTTTGCAGGCTCCAGTCAGGGCCTGTGTACCAGCGAATGCATTTTCACCTGCTCTCCCATTCTGCTGCAGTAATCTGCACAGACATAACGCAGCACTTTCCACCAGCCAATGCCGCGTTCCCTTTGCCACAGGTGCCACCCTGTGCGTGATCTGCCCTGATCGCAGCTCCCTGCGGCAGACGGTGGTGCGCCTGGAACTGGAGGACCAGTGGAGGTTCCGCCTGCGGGACGAGTTCCAGACAGCCAACGCCAAAGAGGACCGACCCATCTTCTTCCTCACAGGCAAACACGTGTGAGCAGCTCCCAGCAGGGACACTCGTGTGGGCCGCTATGACCAACTGTGGGAAAGAACTGTCAAATCTGTGTCCTATTACATTTTTAAAGATATGATTCAATCATTGACATAATGAAAAATACATGTTATAATAGATAAATATTACTTTTTACATTTTTTTGTTACTATTAGATGTATATTTGACATGGCTGTATAGAAATGTATCATGTTATTGGTAAGGTATTGAGTGGAAAATTTTCATAGAATGCCTACAGTTGGTACTACGAATACTTCTGTATATTACTATAAAATGCCATATAATATGATTTATACCAATAAACCAAGTTATGTATGTAACAAATATTTTCACATAACTTTCCTGCATGGGTTTTTTTATTTTTTGTTTTGATGTAAAAAGCAGTCTCTCATGAATGCATTAATGTTTATCATTTTAGCAAAGTATAGCATACCAACACATTTTTGTACAAAAGTATTTTTGTATTAGTAAATTGTGATCGATCGTATTGGTGCATTGTGAAATTGTGCTTTGCAAAAAGTACTTGTTTCTGTTAACTCATCACCTTCTTTGGAATACTGTATGTGATTTTATTTGAGCTGGTTCATTTTGTTCATTTCCAGCCTGCTGATTTCTTTACAGGACGTAGTAAAAATAGTTTTGTTATTTTACATGCACTGTGTGTAACTTATGTACATAAATGTATAAATACCCTTTCATACTTCTCGAAAGATGACTTTTGCAGCATTATTTTCAACGTGCAATCAAACTCACCACAGGTAATAATGACCAACAGCTACCAGTTTAAGTAGAAAACAGCTACCAGTTTAAGTAGAAAACGGCTACCAGTTTAAGTAGAAAACAGCTACCAGTTTAAGTAGAAAACAGCTACCAGTTTAAGTAGAAAACGGCTACCAGTTTAAGTAGAAAACGGCTACCAGTTTAAGTAGAAAACGGCTACCAGTTAATGTAGAAAACGGCTACCATTTTAAGTACAAAACGGCTACCAGTTTAAGTACAAAACAGCTATCAGTTTAAGTAGAAAACAGCTACCAGTTTAAGTACAAAACAGCTACCAGTTTTGAGTACTTTATTTTGTTTTACGATTACTCTTATTAGTAGTGACTTTATCATTTGACAGTTTATCGATTCATTCAGCCAGGTACATCAAAGCTATTAAGGAGGATTACTTTGCTAAAGGGTAGTGACCATACTCAGATTTGAAACAGAAACCTTATGACGGCAAGTATAAAACCTAAGAGTAGTGGCCGATATTGCCTTCATCATCTGTTGCCATTGTCGACAATATTAGTATATTTTATACCAATGGGGGGTGCTAGCGCTCTATTTATGTCGAAATATGCTTGGCACCACAGCCAGTCAATCAATTTAGTTTTTTCACAGTCTAAAATAAATCGTACATTCATTAATTTTCCAAAACCAATTCAGCGCATCAGACAGGGTTACCGAGGACGGAAGGAAGACACTCACACACACACAATTTCACAGTCGCCAATCGTCCTAACTCACATGAGGGAAGACAACGATTTGAACCTGGGTTCCTTCATGTCCCCTTCTTTCTAAATAAGCTTAAAATAAATTGTACCATTGGGCAAAACTATTTAAATATTTACAAATGTTTACAAAATTTAAACAACTGTACAAATCTGATTTACAGGAGCGTACTGTACAGAATTATTATCAATATCATAAATGCCATAATTGGGTCATGAAAGAAACTTCTTAGAATCGAAGTTATATAAGACTCTTGGTCTTAACCTCATAGACAGGTGGAGGCTGCATTAGAGTCAAAGTTCAAGTGTCAGGGAGTTAGGGAAATGTCAGTGACTGACTGGTTTATATATAGCTATAGGGAATAACCGGAACACAATGTTATATAATCAGCCATCTGCCTCACACCTCACTACACCGCAGTAGAGTACAGGACAAAATGTCTAATACCCTGTCCACTCTAATATGAATGCAGTACGTCCTTATCTGCACATAACTGAACATAGTTTGTCACCAAAACAACCTTATGAAAAAATTAAATGTATCGGATCTTACGTGAGCAGAAAATAAAAACGTAATTAATCATGAATATTCTTTAATAAAAAATCATTTTGATTATATGATGTAGAAAATGAAATGAAAATGAAAATGAATTCGGAAGCTGATTAGTTCAAAGACTGTACTGTGCCAAAGTGACGCACCACCAGATCAACAAATTCAAACTTGCTTGATATCATGTAACAGAATTTACCTAGCACGGCAGTTTAAATCACAGTCCTTCTGTTTCATTTTCATAAAGTAATGATGGAACGTCTGCCTAATAACACTTATCATTAGCAATATAATATGTGAATAATAGGATTACAGGACCGGTAACTTTCTGCCTGTCGGCCCAAAACCCAAATCACTACAAAACATTGCTGGGTATATGGGAAAAGGACAGATAAGTTAGCGAGGGACCCAGGACAGACAAGGACCCAGTCGTCCATCAACAAGCCCTGTTGAACCGTTTCTGGGATGTCCCAGTGGAGCGAATGGTCTGCGGCCCCGGGGTTGACTGGGCTGCCGAAACACGTGCCAGGGGAGTCAGCGTTTTGAACACTGCCCAGAAAGGCAATCGGATATGTTGTGATGGACTTCAGACTAAGCCAAGAGACATACCCGGGGGTCACCCGGCACTTAACCTGGCTGTTTACCACTTTCTCCATCTCAGGTCACAAAAAAGACCCATCAGTCTTGCTTCTCAGAACTGTTTGTTCTGGGAAGGTAACGGGTCGTTTAGTGATCGTTTAGTAACGTTTGATATAGCAGGTGGAAATAAAAAATAGCTTTGTCCTGGGGTCTGCCGTTTAGAACTGAAATGTTTTCTAGTCCGGCTGAACATAAAAACCAGCTAGCTATGGTGCTAATCTATGTTATCTATCTATGTAAACTATAAAAGTTTTATCGAGTTTATCTAAAAGATAAAAGAATATGGTAGATTTTCTGTCAAACTTTCAAAGTTGTGCTCCTACAGTGTCTTTGAAAATTTGACAATTGTTACATCTAAACAAACTATTTCCCCGGGTTTACTTATGAAATTCACAAATAGCGAGGGGGGTCTCTTGGCCGTAGCAGCCTATAATAAAGGCTTCCTACATTGCTTTGGACATTACAGAGAGACCCAAAGGCCAGAACACTCGCACACAAAAACACTTGCCAACAAGCTTACATACTCATGCAGAATATCATTTGGTTCAGTTTACACGGTTTATGTATTAACGAGTCGCAGTGTCTCGCAGTCCAAAGTGTGGCCCACTCAAGAGTCAGCAACTCTACTGAATAGACATGGTGGTGGTCCTCTCGGGTTTCGGCTTGGGAAGCCGCTCCACGAGCAGGCTCGGTAAAGTTACCAAGAAAACATCCACAAGCCCAGTATATAGAATCCTACACCAGGAAAGCTACACAGTCACACGCTTAGTGCATTACTGAGGGGAGCAAGGAAATCTAAGCATCTTAACACACACTGCCATTGAACGGATGCGCGACCTGTCTGAGACAATGGAATCATGATATCAGTTGAGCGCTTTGACGAATTCTGCAATGACGGGAGCCCCACAGAGTCAACGTGGTCCTGGGTAATGTCGCTTACTTTATTGATTTGTGCATGCTTGTGGGTGGGTATGGAGATATGAGGCATGACTGAGTAATAGCTAACTGTTTATCACTGCTGGTGTGCGGCATACAGTGCGCAGAGATAAGCACATCAAGGGTTTGAGGGAAATGATAAAACTCTTGTTTTATAAAGGAGCGTCAGAGTTATTGTGTAAAATATTTGCGACTGGGTATCTACCCAAGATCAGTAAAGACAGGAAAGACACTGAACTGATAACAAGACCATTAAAAAAGGTCAACGCTCCAGAGCTGCTTGGTAATTACAATTAGAACTGCTCAGTGAACGTTAGTCCAATATTCAAACACATGCTCACGGGTCCCTTCCACAGTTAGAGGTATGTGCTCTCTGGCAAAGTGAGCCAATTACATCCATCCTTAGCAGAAACAACAGGTAGCTAATTGTCTGTGAGTGTGTTATGTGTCATGGGGCACCTTGGTGTAACAGGTGGAGCTGATATTGGCCCTGCTTGCCAGCAGCCGGTTGAGTGGCTGGGTCAGGTGTTTTTGAAACCAAAGTCGGTATATAATCGGAATAGGGGAGGGGCTGAGGAGGGAGGAGGGAGATTGGGTGTTCAGGGGGTTCAACTTCAACTACAAGGTTTTAACTCTTTGCATTGAGAGTCACCAGAGTATCCAGATCACTAATGTAAAAAAAAAAAAAAAAACCCAAATGCCTGATAACCACCTTAAACTGAAATGACCTGCAGAGTGGTGTCACCAAACCTCAAACTAATAATCCCTAAAAAATACACTCACTGGTCTCTGTGCATAAACTGGAACAATGACATTTCTTTTAATGAACTCTTAGTCATGGTTTTGAGTGGGCAATAGCAACAGATGGGCCTGTAGGTTCCTGTAGGTTCAAAGAGAGGCTCTTCTGTAATACCCTTGTGCAGAGTACTCAACTTGAATTACTTAGTGGTTATCCTGCGGTCTGAATGATTAAAACTGCAATAAAAGATGCAATAACCAATAATATTCTATAGCAAGCAACCAAACAAGAAAAAGTGCCTCCCAAGGAAATTTTCAGCGGTAAAGTTAAAGAAGAAAATGTGATTTCATTATAGTGCATGCTTGTTTCGTTCTTTTACTTTTCTATCATAAACATATCAGTCTGTTTCACCCAAAACTTGTCTGACAGACAAGCTATTGATTTTAAAGCAAACCAATGCAAAGGTCGATGTGCAAAGCTAAAATGTGGTATTTGCAATGTACATTTAATTTCATTAAGACTCGCATTGGTGGAATAAGGTGTGTAAGGTGTAACTGAACGATCTCTCCGACCCGCTGTTTTCTCTTCTTCTTATGCTCTCTCATTACATAACCCTGATATTCATTTTGAGAATTCCCCAAGCTCTGATTGGTCAAGAGACTCTTTCCCAGGGAACTCCTACTAGTTGACATTATTGCATTCTTGACCTGTACGCTTGGGAGGAATTTTCCACATCAGGTCACAAGTTCACTTTCCTAAGATGGACATAACAATAATAATGTAGGAATTTAAATTGCTGACACAGCCATGCATATGAGAGACGCAGGAGGTTGATTTCATGCTCACGCCAGTCATTTAATTCAACACACCCTGCACATTCACTGGCCAGCCTGGGTTAACTCTATCCTGAACTCATAAGGAAATTATCGATGTTACGGCTGCAGTTAAACACTATTGTCCTGTGAGAACAGAAGACCACTTCTCCGAACAACAGTATCTATGGAAATCACACTTTCAATCCCTCGCAAAACAGTAACATTAGCATACCAGATCTTAGATCAAAATCAAACCGTGTTCCTCCTTGACAAAACCAAGATTTCACCCCATCCTTTGTATGTTTGTTAATTCAAAATGTAATGCATTAGAAACCGCAAGATATATATCCATTTAGTCTTTTAAAAAGGAAAGAGGACATTGTGAAGGATTTCTTAGGTCAAAGCTGCAGTCCAAACAGATAAAGATTCAACACACACCTAAAATAACAAAACCTATAGCTTTCTTTCCTTTAAATAGCTTATGGGATATGGGAGGTTTCTTGAGTTCACTGTGGTGTGATGAGTGGTATTCTTTGAGATTCCTACTGGTGAATTTACAATTAAAAACAGAAAATATATCTGTGTGCTGTGATCGGGGTGGCAATGATTGTGCGTGCAATTGTAGCTGAATGATAACATCACTCTGTGTGTCGTACAGCACACTCTGCCTCCACACATGATAAGCCAATGCCAATTCTTGGGGGATCCCCCAGCATTTCCTGTTTAGACTATTATGTTTTCTCAGTTTGTAATGTTGGCAAGTTTGTGAGCCAAGGGACCATTCTTGTGTGAAAGAGAGAGAGAGAGAGAGAGAGAGAGAGAGAGAGAGAGAGAGAGACTCTGTAAGATGCCTGTAATAAACCATTACACATAAGAGAGACAATGGAGAAACACACAGATGGGGAGAAAAATAAAGTACAACAACAAAGGACTAAAACAAAACAGAAACATAACAAAGACAAAGAGAGACAGCGGGACGGAGGGAGAATTGTGGTGTATAGAAGTTAGGTACAGAATCCACTGTGTCAAAATTACTCAAAATGAGACAAAAATCTTTCTCAGCCTGTGATATATTTTTACAATAAACTCCAAAACTGACCTTTTGGAAGTAGTTTTAGGCTGTTTTAACTATGCTTGCCATTACTATGGAATAGACAAGTAAATCTGGCAGTCAGACAGCAATAACATTGGCTTTTCCAGACTCACACATATGCCTGTAATTTTAGGACAGCTAAATAACATATCAACCGGCCCTTCCAAATTTCTAAGATTAAAAAAATACTCTTCTCCACCCATTGTGTCTTAACACTAAGTCAATTGTGAGAACATTTCCCCTGTATGCTGACTAAGTAGGTACCAACATTAGATGGTTTGTTATATAATACCATCATTGACTTTGACTGATATAAGAAATATGTGTGCTAAAGCAGTCTTGAATGTTTTAGTTGATGAGTTGCATTCATGTAATGTGTTTTCAACATTTACATTTTTAGGTTTCCTCAAATTTTACAATGAAAAGTGCACTAAAATAATATGTTTCATTATTATCATAAAATATATTTTATTACAGTTTGTACAAAATCGTCTTTAAATAGCCTGAAAACTAAATTGATTTCTACAAAAGGTGAAATAATACCATAGGCCTACAAAAAATACCCAGTTTAGAGATTAGATAATGAAGTGGACGCAAAAGGTCGTTCACTTCTAACATTACCATAGAGCTATTAATAATTGAATAAAGTTGACTTTGGATTGGTAGTAGGCTTAGAGCTTGAGAAAGTAGGTAAAACGGCCAGCAGAATATATGCATCTAAATAAAATACAGTTTTACCGGTAAGAAAAATATCGAGTTTCATGGAAAACGTCCTCAATAAATCATAGATCATAGCGATTTGCTGGTGTAATCACCTTATAATACGTCCTACGAATGTTGGTCTTCCAGCTCCGCTAAAATATGTCCACATATTTCACATTACCTGCATAATCGAAAAATCTTACCCACCCAACCGATGCCATAACCACATTTTAAAAAGAGGCTTTTAACCAAAACGAATGTCGTTTCGTAAATGTATAGGCCTAGGTAAAATCCAAGGGAGAGCACTGCCGTAGTGCCCTTGAGATCGTCCCAGCTGCAGGCTATACATTGTTTAACATAAAAGCTGTCTTTTAAGCTGCAATAGCTACTGCTGGTAAACTAAATTGGGTTTCCACTGTGGTTTTCATTTGATATTACTGTTAAGCGATCGAGATGAAATTCGAAGTGTGGGCATCCTATTTCATTGCAAATCAGGGAGGGGTTTGTCGCCTGTGATGTCATCTGCAGTCTAGGAAAACACATTTTCTCACGAAAGGCATTTCCACGGCTCTTTAAATAGTCTACTGTTACTGTAGGCACATCAGTTGTTCCATACATATTTTTTTAAGAAGAAGAAGCTGTACTTAAATCGCTCAATTGGTTTTTGCAGATTTGAATGAAAAGACTGCGGTCTTCTGGTCTTGGTGGACGCTGGATGGTTACGTACAGGCTCCTGAAGCGATTGTCAGCTGCTAGTATGTATGTATCGGTGTTCAAATTATGTGGCATTGCTAGATAAATTAATATTAAATATTTAAACCAGATGCTTACGTGGGCTATATTTATTAATTGCTTGTACTATAACAGACAACGAATATTAACTCTCAGCTATGTAAACAAGGCAGTTGGTGACACGTAATTTGTAAACTGTGTATCAGTGGCTCAAACAGGGGTAGGTTTTTAGTTGAGTCGTTCTGATACGATTTTTTTTTTTTTTTTAATTATACGTTTTTATAGTAGAATATATACAAGTATTATCCTAGTAATGTCGTAAATATGCATTTTGAGAGTAATCTGTTAACAAATAATTATACAATTTTATGGGTACATTATTGACGGTATTTTAAGTTAAGATCAATGTTCTACCTATCGTATATATTTCAAATATATATTTTCCTTTGGTTCTGATAGCAATTCAAACTTCCTTTAACAGATAATTTTGAGATGAATTAAGACCCGATTTATATAGGCAGGGCATGATGTTTGTTTTCTACGGGGACTTTCGTACAATAACGTTACAATTGCTTATGGGACAGTAGTTGAAAGCAAGATACAATATAGCTGGAGATGTTTTCAAAGTCATTTTTCCAGTTGAATTTTCGTGTTTTTATTTATTTGTTTGTTTGTTTGTTTATAAGGCGAGATGTAGCCATGTTTAACACATTAATTATTCTGGTAGCCTACAAGAATATGTTAATAATAATAATAATTAATAATAATAATAACAATAATAATAATATTAATAATAATAATAATAATAATAATTAAACTGCGCTGCAGAGTTATGTAATTAACCAAGCTTGCTGAGAGATGGGTGAGGTGTCAACGTATTCCAACGTAGGAGTAACGTAGAATGTCAAATTTGTGCAAAGCAGACAGAAGTCTTCCCTGAAGCATTCGGTGTTAATGTTGATATCAAATCGCACCATTATTACATTATAACTGTAACATTTACAAAACCAATTTTTGCTTTCATGTATTATTATTATTATTATTTCATATACACAACAGGGAGGTGTTCATATTGAATACAATGTGTATGCATAATACACAATTCGTATGAAATCGGTTACAAAACGAAATTTAAAGATTACATATAAATATCATGCCCAGTTATGAATGAAAACAGTTACTTTCTATAACAGTTACTTTCTGTAAAATAGGGTCATATGAAGTTTTATTGAAATTCACCTGAGATAGTCTAACGTTTTTTTGTTGATCTTTTTTTTTTTGTTGTAAATGTTTTGGCTTAAACTGCCGTTATTACTAAAATAACAAAACATTTAGCATAGTTGCTCTGATCTGGCTATTTTCTATAAATCGAGTTTAATATTAGCTTGTCAGCTGTTAGCCATTTTGAAAGGGAAAAAATTAATTAGACTCACATGTATAAGCATCAAGCCTATTCTGAACTTTAACTTCAAATGATTTACTTGCACTGAAACTTTAGATACAACATTTGATCACTGAACTAGGATTTTAGTCTTACTTTTGCTCAATTCTAATTAGAGACTTGTTGTCAAGAAAGCACTTTCGCTATGACTTCCAGCAAAGAGCTTAATGTGTTGTCAGGCATAAATGAATTGGGTCATTGTGTTGTACCGTTTTCCTTCGAGTGTACCTTGCTCGGTCTTCTGTGCTGTTGATTCATAAATGTTCCCTGGTTCCTTGTAACGCTATGGTTGCTTTAATGGTTCTCAATTTTATGCCACATTATTTTGGCGGTTCTTGAAAAAGCGTTTGCTTTAGAGCCCTGCCTTCTGTGCTTTAGAAATGAGTGAGTTTGTCACCTGTTTTTCAGAGACTTGTTGATTTTACCTAACTGTGCTCGCTCCAGAGGTAGCTATGAATGGTCAAGGTGTGTAACATGTGCCACATTGGTATAGCTGAATGCCAGGAGCTTCCTCTGCTCTCTCTTGAGAGCCACAAGCTTCCTAATGGGCCTGCGACTGTGTCCCGAACCCTGGATCGGACCCACTCCATTACACAGGATATGTCATTGGGCCCTCAAAAACTGAACCCCAGTCGACCAACAAATGGTGATGTCAATCAGTTGCATGAGCTGATTGGTGGAATGGGGCTGCGTTGTTTTGCTGTTCTCTGGTTACAGATGTACTCCTCGAGGAACAAGTGTCTAGGATTTCAGGATCAAGTGTGCCGGTGTTGTTCTACCGAGCGCCCTTGAGTGTGCATATGTCCAATGGCCTGGGAGTGAGAGATCCAGAGTGAAAGTATTAATTCATGTGGAATAGGTTTTAGTTTAACTGAAGTATGGAATACTTAAATTGGGGACTCTAAACCCACGCTTTCTATGCAAGTTCCTGCTCCTGCTTTGTCTGTTCTCCATCATCACTGTAAAAGATCAATTAGACAGTATGGGCCAGATTAAAACACCATGACTCTGCCTCTCGTCTCACACAGACGCAGACCATGTACTACGTTGGGCAGCTGGCGGGGCAGATGTTTGTGCAGGTGAAGGAGTTGTACAGGGGCCTGAACCCTGCCACCCTGTCGGGGTGCATCGATGTCATCGTAGTGCGGCAGCCGGACGGGAACCTTCAGTGCTCCCCGTTCCATGTCCGCTTTGGGAAGATCGGGGTGCTGAGGTCCAGCGAGAAAGTGGTAAGGAGGACACAGAGTGTGTGTGTGTGTGTGTGTGTGTGTGTGTGTTTGTAGGGGGGTTACTACCGTTGAGGAGGGCGGCTGGGGCATCCGGTCGAGGGTGAGAAGCAGGGGGTTACCGGCTGGGCATTAAGGTAATAGGGGGTTCTGCTCCGATATGGGATCCGAGGAGGTGTTAAATGGGAGTGGGAAATGTTAAGCAGGCTTAGCGCTGTGCGGAGCAGGAAGGTGTAACTGACACTGAAGTGTAGCCGTTTGTGCAGTGACACATCCTTCTTCTCTCACTCCCTATTTCATTGAAGTTGTCCTTAACTGTTATAGGCAGCGCTGTTCAGGTACTCATTTGACCATTGACCATTTTTCCTTTATCTGTCCCTGCACCTGAAACAGGTGGACATAGAGATTAACGGGAAACCTGTGAGCTTGCACATGAAGCTGGGCGAGAACGGGGAGGCCTTCTTCGTAATGGAGGCGGAGAGCAATCAGGTATGCGCGGCACCCTGTCACGTTCCCATTGGTTGATGAGGGAGTCACTGGAATGTAATGGTGCTGGTAGAGAGAGAGGCGTCACCTGACACGGTGCGTAACAACAGCCATGTGTACTGGAAATGGCTTGTAGCAGATGTACCCTGTAACCTGAGCTTGGATAGGAGCCATCCATTCCATCTCTTGCCCCCACATGGTTAGCCCTACACTGAGGGCAAGCCTTTCAAGTTCAAGGGGAAACGAGGTCTTGAGACATGGATTAAAATTGAGTTTCTTAATGTAGCTGAAAAACATTTCCTGACCAAGGCGTTTTAAATGTACATCCAAGGTTGGAAGGCATTTGGAAGTGGAAAAAGTCAATCAGATGCATTAAACCGCTCTTGATTGTATTCGGTCGATCCATGGACGCGCTTGAAACTAAATCTCTGGCAAGCGCTTAGCACAGTTGTGAAGTGGAGCGGGGCCCTCCGGCTTTGACTGTGCGGATCTCGAACGCTCCCACAATACTGGACCGGAGGCTACGCTGTTCAGTGCCTTTAAAGGGAACAGACTGGTACCTCTCCTCTATGGAAGGGGGGCACCGCAGTACAGAAGGGCTCCGATTGAGGGAGCGAGCGGGCAGTTTCCCATTTCCCTGCCAAGTAAGTCTGGCTAACGAACGGTCCCCTCCACCGTTGGCCATACATTCACTCATTAACTTTTTTTATTTTTTCGTTATATGGTAGCATCCCCACCTTTCATGGAAAAGGAAAAAAAAAAGATTACCAGTCAGATACTATACAATCAAGTGAAACCCAAATAAGATTGAGGCGGTGTTCATTTCACAGGTTTCATCAGCAATTTTGTATTAAAAAGTTTAAGAACATAAGCATCAACAAGTAGAGCACTGTAATGTTAAATGCTTTAAAATTTATGGTCATTGTTTCCTATTTGATGTCCACATCCCAAGTCAAGCAAGTATTCATTTCCTTTGTTAACTTCCAGGGTGTAAAACAAGAAAATTATCTCCTCTAAATGAATAAGTATGTTTTATTGCTCATTCTTAGGTGTCCAGGTCAAGTTTAATATTTCTTTAAAAACCTCTGTTTTTATATGTTATATCTTATTATGTTCTCCTATTGTCAGAGTTTTACTTATTTCTGTTTAACTGTCAATCAAGAGAATACTGGTTCATTATATTTAGCATCACTACAAAGCGACCGTATTTTAGTTTGTGGTTTTATTCCAAATGAATGCATGCACTTTGGCTGGGCTTGTTTCTAAAGTTATTGCAATAAAGCAGACTTTTTTTTTTTTTAGGATTCATAACATTTTCATGGCAGGAGATACATTCTTTTGCTTGTGCTTTTCATTTCTCAAATGAAGGTCTGTCCTTGTCCTTGTATATAACGTAACATTTTAAAAAGGCAATAATCTGGATTGAACTCTGAATCTCTGAAAGATTCTCTCAGTTTCTGTCTAGGAATTCCAGTGGCATGTGGCTCAGTCCCTTACTGCAGCTCTGCCTCAGTGTCACAGGCAGTACTTCCCAACCTCTCGCCTATTACGGAGAAGAGTTTTCTTTATTATACACACGGAATACTCTTACTTACACACGCACACACACACACGCACACATTATATATTTACAATAATACGGAGTTTTTCCACCAATTGGGTGCCTAGGAATGGTACACTTAACAAGATTAACAATAAAAGAGCCATGTAACACTCTGGCTTCTAGCCTGAGGGATATTAGAGTGACTGGGGAGAGCAGAGAGAGTGTCTCACTGATTTACACTCCCCAACAAAATGCTTTGCCTTCCAGCAGCAGAGCCATTGTGGTACAAACTGGAGCATGCATTTGGGTTTAGCGAAGTATGACATGCTCTGCCTGTTCATAATACAACACGATTCTGCACGTTTTTGTGTGTGTGTGTGTGTGTTTGTATGTTTGCCTGTGTGTTTGTGCCCAAATGCAGCGTCAATAAGGTTCTCTTCAGCAGTGGTTCATCTGCATGTGTTTTCATCAAAACTGTCAATGGCAGAGGCTCACAGACTGACAGCTAAACTATCCTCAGGGCCGGGACATCTTCACTATACTTTAGTGTGATCTTGGTAAGAGTGAAAGCGAGGTTCAAAAATGATTTATTTAAGGGTTGCAAGATGCCAGTTAGCATTCTGTTCTGTATTGAAATATCTAAAGTACTCATGTTTAAGTGTAAAATTCTGCATTAATGCTGATAAGAATTTTTTGCCATGGAAACCTTGATTAATCTGTAGTGCATGCTCTGATCTTCGGGTTTGAATTCCTGTCATTTCTGATGGAACAGGAAGTGGTGCCTTCATACCTGGCCACCTCTCCCATCATGACTGAGGGCGCCGCTCTGATGGAAACCCAGCTGGGCAGGAGTTCGACCCACCATTCAGACCCGGGGCCCGGGCCACCCATTCAGATGCTGGGGTCCTTGCAGTCCTCTGGGGAGAGTGGGACGTTGAAGAAGAGGAGGAAGAGGCGGAGGAAGGCCAAAGTGGACAACATGAAATGGGAGGATGATGGAGACTATTCTGAGAACGAGGACATGTTCTCCATCGACATGAGCTCGGATGAGGAAAAGAGGCCAGAAACCGGCAGGTGGGTCCAGAGTATTTACAGGGGATAGGAAGTCTTGTGTGTTACTGAAAATATGAATCTCTATTGCACACCACCATCATATTTCTAACATATCATTTGGAGTAGTCTAGGAATTCATATTGTAATTTACATTTTGACCTTGCATTTGGGCAACACGTTGTCCTTGGTCAGGCCCCTCTGATGGAAGCCAATTCCTTCTAGGGAAGTTAATTCAGTTTTAATGGGGTTTCTGCAAAACAGCGCATGACCTTGTTTACTTCTGGGGCTTCCATCAGTGGAGCTGATCCGAGTGTGCGCGTTGCACCTGTTATAGACAGCTGCAGGGAAAGGCGGCTTTTTGCCAGCGCAGCATTGCACATTTCGCATGGGCTGCAGTCAGCAAGCCTGTCGTCTGGGAACTGGAGACAGCTGGAGTTTGTTTGTTTGTGTGTGTGTGTTTGTCTGTTCACATAATCTCCCCGTAACTTCAGTGGGACTAGGTGGTTTTAATCATTTAAAGTGCAGAGGTTGTAACTGAAGGACATTATGCAAAGTGCAGGCATTCATCTACATTTTCACCAATCTTCTTCTACATTTTCATGTTTCCAATGTGACTCATTGGGCCATCGTGACAAAACAAACATACTATGGCAGGTAATGTATTAATCTGATGGTGAGATTAGCTGCCATTCAGACTGCTCCACCCACACCTATTGATATCGAGGACTTTTGACATAAGGTGCAGGAGAAAAGTAATAAACATGCTAAACGCTAGCCATTGCAACGGTGCTGCTTATGAAATCTGAGCCCACAGATTTCTTTACTCCTCCTTAGAGAACCCTGGAGCAATGTTGGGTTTGACATCCTGCAAGGCGTTCCCAACTCAAGCCCTCCTCAATCTTAGATTGGATTGGATTGAAAACTTGGATGTGTGGCTGGGCTTTCCAACAAAAAAAAAAGGAATGGGATTTATTGTGAGCTTCCATGCCCTCGGTGTGTGCTTTTCAACAAGCTCTATGACAGGCAGTCGATTCACAGCACCGAGCGGGTTGTTTATGAAAAGCATTCCGTCTGGATTACGCTCGTGCTCCTCAGTGGTAGCAGTAGCCACCTTATGATATAGGTACCCATTGATTTTTATTGCCAAATGTGCTTTTTTTTTCTCCCAGCGATTGTTTTGTTTCCTTACAGCCAGATGTTAACATGAGCTATCACGGTTTCCTTAGTTCTTTATTTTGTGCAGCAGAGTAGAAAGGAGAACTGCAAATGAAATGGAAAAACAGTGCTGCTGAAGTAAACTGTCTTGCTCTGGAGTGAGGAAAGGGGGGGATATTTTCCACTAAAGAATCAAGACCTTGCCAACTAGTCAAGCCTTTGTGCTTTCCCAGCATGCAACTGTCTTTTTCAAATAAAGTTGAAATCACATAATCCTCAATGGATCTTCCCCCCTCTTTTCAGTAGGAATTGAATGGTCTTGTGACAGAATCTGTAAAAAAAATGACCAGGTCCCTGAGTACTGTACGTGTCTTTTTATCCATTTATTTATTAATTTGTGCAAATCTAAATGCCTGCCTATTTGGACCTGTATAAAGAGTGTCTCACGTGTGTATCTTCTTGTGTCTGTTTTTCAGGACTTCGCGTGACATCTTCATAGATCAAAGATCAGTCAACCCTTTAAAACAAAGTACAGGGTATGCCTTCTCAGGTACGGACTGGCCTTGTGTTCATAGGTAAGTTTATTAGGAACTTTGTGTGGGGTCTTCTGTAGATCATACAGTATATGCCCCATGTATGAACATGGCTCTACCCTTATTAAAATAATATTGATTAACATCAAAATTACCGACTCAATTATTCCAATAAAATTAATCAATAGTTAAATTTTTTAATTCATGATATACAATAACATCAATGCATTTTCAGTACTACACATCTGTTGCATTATTGTGTTTGTTAATTTTCCTTGCTGTGTACGTGCATATTTACGCACTGTGTGCAAAAATAACAATGAGCGATCCCCAACTGTTGGTTTATGCTCTCATGATTGACCTGTATGAGACCTAAAAGGCTTTAAGAACTGTTTCGCCAAATTCTGCTCTAAAGTCCAAAAATGTACCACTTATGCGTTGGAGTGCAATTCAGGAAAATGACTGTATTGTCTATTGAATCGCACACCTGCCGTAATACGTTTGTTAAGATCTCTGGGAATGCGATAAGTAATTGTGAATCGTGTTAGAAAACTCTCTCTCTTTCTCTCTCCCACCCTCCCTTCCTTCCTCCCACCCTCTGATTGGGCTGTAAAAACTACAGCAAGCTGACCGAGCTCAAAGGTCAGGCCTGCACCTTGTCCGTTCCGGCCAGTGGGGGCCTGTCTATCTCCTGTCCCCAGCAAACGTCTCTCTTCCTCAGGTATAAGACTTTATTCCTGTGCCCTCTGAAACCATACAACGCTGCACCCCTACTGGATCCAGCCAGCAGACGCCAAGCAGAAAAAAAGCTAAAACGTTAGCAACGCCCCTATCACTAGGGATTTAATGATTTTTCAAACGACACTGCTGTAGCTGTCTGTTTGGACCATAGTACTAACTCCAACTGTTCGTGATATACATGTGGTACAACGCAAGGTGCACTTTAATCAAAATCTTTCTCTCCTCCCAAAGCCCCAGCACTTCTCGCCCCTCCACCCCCAAGAGCGATTCGGAGATACTCGCTAACCCCCCGGGCAAACACCATCACAGCAACCCCGAGATGCTGTGGACTTGGGGGGAGTTGCCACACGCTGCCAAGGTACCGCACGTTGCATGCTAGCTGGATACCGTTTTCTTTGTGTTATGGGCGTCAGACTGTGCATGTCCCGATTTTATTCGAAAAAAGGAGTGTTAAGAGCATGAACTCTTGCTGAACAGTAATGATGTTTGGCAGTTCCAGCAGAAGCTTACATAAGTATTGAAGAAACTGTGGCTTGAAGCGCTAATTAGCTGATCAAAGAGTAGCTGAGAGTCGAAAACATTGTATGTTGTCACTGGAAATGATTTGCCCTTTCATTACACTCATTTGTCTCCATCCGCCCTTTGCCCAGGCACAGACAAAGCCTTCCGTTTTGACCGGAGTGTCAATTCCAGTGTCAGACAGCACGCACTTCAGGGCTATCTCTGACGTCTCCGCCCCTGAGTCACAGGAGAACGGCCCTCTCCCCCTCACCCTGGCAGTACCCAGGGGTGGGGAAGGCGAGGCCATCGCATCCGGGGGGGCAGGGGAAGAGGGGGCCGGGGCGACGGCTCGATTACTGACAGGGCTGGATGAGGGAGGACAAATCCAGGGTTCCAGGCCACTGAGCAAGACTGACTCTCCCTCCAAGACAAAAGGTAGGATTAGCTGGTTTGTTTAAAGCTTGCTGAAAAAAAGCAAAAGGATTTTCTATTTGGTTCTCCAGCTGAGATTGTTGTCTGTCCATAGACAAGAGAAGCCATCACCTAGGAGTGGATGGTGTGTACCTGGATGACATCACGGACATGGAACCTGAAGTGGCGGCCCTCTACTTTCCTAAAAGGTATTTCATCACGTCAGCAGACCAGAGCTCTTTACTTCTCTTGACTGCTCTGGGGTCAGGAAATTATTTTCCAGTTTTTCCCCTTTGGCACAAAACACTTCTATTTTTTTATTTGATTCCCACTGGAAAATTTAATCAGTTCAAGTTTGGCTGATTTATTTGCACAAGTGCTTCCAATTGCATAGATTAACAATGTAGAGTCAATGTAAACACATGCCAGGGTCTGAAGCCAAGCATTAAAACCATGTCTGATTGTAACTTGGCTATAATGATCAGTTTATTTAAAGCACATCTCTCGAAGCTTGTGTGCTCGATAACATGCCAAAACGGAGGACAGTAATGAGAGACGCGTTCTCCTGTCCTACAGCACCGACGGTGCCGTCGCCAGGAGTGGTTCGGAGAGCGGAACGAGCAGTGCCAACCAGTCACCGCAGTCAGTGGGTGGCTCTGGTATGGACAGCGGTGTCGACAGCTTCTCTGAACAGATCGGGGACCTGCCCTCGATTTCCATCTCTTTATGTGGGGGGCTCACTAACAACAAAGAGATCACCAAAGGTAAGCATGTAATTTTTCTCTTTGTAACCAGTGTATATCATTTACTTAAAAAAAATTAACTTCTGGAGAAGAAAACGCCTTTCGCAAAGGGATAACGGATGGAGAAAAGCATATGTTATGTAGAAGTGGATAATGAGCTGTTTTCATTTGGTAAGTTTGGTGAGTCATCTGATAAAATGACATAATTTTGGATCTGACCCTGGCAGAAGAATTTCAGGAAAAGGCAATATCCTATCAACAGTTTGCTGAAAACCCAGCGCTTATTGATGATCCAAACCTTGTGGTTAAAATCGGAACCAAGTAAGTTATGCCTTCAAATCAAATCTTGTTACACCCGTGGTTTTCAGACTTTTTTGAGCTGAGCCCCTATAATTTTTGCTATTCCCCCTACAGAGAGTTTAACTTCAAAGGACATTACCATAATTGCATATTTTAATACTATAGAACATTAAATGATCTGCTTTTGATGTGCATGTTGCCTCATTACGATGGGGTGCATAACATTTGATTGCAAATGTGACATCTGCTGTGTGTTGAAACTTTTTCTACGTGTCTGGACGGTAGACCATGGTATCAGACACAGTGATAATTTCTGCTGAAGTTACTCCACATGGTACACGTTGTGACTGAATTAACCGTTAACTGCAGCTGAAGCAAAACCAATCCTCATCCTATTTTCTTATTTTAGTTGATTTGTTTTTCTCTGATTTGTCAACAAAGCAAGTACCAATCCATATTCAAGAAATAAAAAATAATAAAACTCACACAGAAAATAGCCTAGTGGCAACCAGGAACCAAATCGTTGCCATGGAAATGGCCTAAAGTTATAGTTCATTACATTCACCTAGCAACACTTTTTTATTCCAATTTAGTTTTAAAACGCTGCTGTTCAAAGCACTTTGTCTAACCTGTCAGTTCATGAAACTGTAGAATGTAAACTGTAGAATCTACATTGTTTTACCCTGCGTTCTGGATTAAAAATACATACAAAGTTTATCTCCATCCTTCAGGTACTACAACTGGAATACCGCAGCCCCTCTGATGCTAGCCATGCAGGCGTTTCAGAAGCCTCTGCCCAAGGTACTGAAGCACGATCTACCTACCATTTGCAGTTAATGAACACAGCAAGCACACGGAAGACCAAGTAGGAGGTCACAGAAGGCAAAAGTAGACCAAAAACAAAACAAACAAAAAACTTTTGAAAAGAAATTATATGATACAGCAGACATGTGGCCAAAGGTTTCGTGGTCAGACTAGACAAAATTGAAACTTTTACTTTTGGTGCAAAGTCAACACCGCACACCACCCTGTCAACACCATTCCTTCTGTCAAACATGGTGGTGGCAGCATCCAGGTTTTTTTATAGAGATACTCCCAACCTTGCATTCCATCGTTATATTGATTACTTACGCAGTACATGCTGACATCGAAGTCATTTCATATAGACTGTAATTCAGCAAACTGGAAGAGGGCGAATCATTTCAAAAGGCACCGTTTGTGTGTGTGTGTGTGTGAGTGTGTGTGTGTGTGTGTGTGTGTGTGTGTGTGTGCGTGTGTGTGTGTGTGTGTGTATGTGTGTGTGTGGTTAAAAAATGCCCTGATGCCCTGTGATTTGTGGGGCATTAAAAAATACACTATTCTGCTGGCCAGTAATCAGTATTTGAGTAAACTCATTGAATTGTGGGTTTTTTCATTGGCTTTCAAAGTTGCAAGGCCCTCTGTCTACTTGGATGACTTTGATGCTTATTTTTACCGCTCGAAGATTTTATTTTCGCTTTCCTTATCTGGATCTTCCTTTTTGCTTCTTTAGCCTGTTTCCATATTCAGCTCCATGAGAAATACTTGTGTGGCTATTGAGGAACTGTTTTTTTTGGTCATTGTTTATACCCATTTGTCATGAATGCCTGGGTAGATACAGAGATGCGTTGTGAAGTCAGGGCCAAGTAATTTGTCTATTACTCCTCAATATGGATTTCACTGTCTCGAAACACTACGGTGCCCATGTCAGTAGTTCTCTAAAACTCTAGTTAACTTGTATCTTCCCCTGTGTTCTCTCCTCTGGTTTTGAATCGATCCTTTTGATTTCCCATTTGCCATTTTCTAAGTATTCATGCCTCAGTTATGTCTATTCTGCTTTGGACTTCATCTCCTACTGTATGCCCAGTGTGTTTGGTCCCAGCCCTGTACGTGACTGTCCTCATTCCTACCACAGCGCGCCCAGTGTCGCACGCATGCCTTTGTGCCTGCTGCTGTCTCTTTATTTGTGTTATTTATTTCCTTTTCATTGTTGTGTTTCGTTTCGCATTTTGCTTTGAATTTAGTTGTGTCAGGGACTTTGTGCATTCACTCTAGGCCACGGTGGAGACCATCATGCAGGAGAAGATGCCCAAGAAAGGGGGCCGCTGGTGGTTCTCCTGGCGTGGGAGAAACAGTAGCACCAAGTCGGTATGCTCCTCAAACGTCGTCTGTCAGATAGGCCCGAGAGAATGCCCCGCCTTAACTCTTCCAGAAGGCAATGTTATCAGAATGATTTGTTAATGAATCCAATTTTACCCTGTGTGTAAAAAGCTAAGTTAACTCATAAAGGGGCATGTTTTTTTTTTCTTCTTTCTTTCTGCGTGGACCTGTGGAATGCATGTTGGAGGAATTTACTAAGGTTTTTGTGCTGTTTCCGCAGGAATCGGCCTCAGAACAGGGAGTCGGTGAGATCAGTGCACAGGCTGGGAATATTGCCTCTGTAAACAGGTACTGCTTTGCACAATGGCACAAGAGCTAAGAGTTGTAAGAGTCCAGTGGAATAACAGGGAATTTCTTGGCCCCGCTAGCCTGACCCCCCCAGGCTGGACACAGATGGTCCAGATGTTGATGGTCCAGCTCTTGATTGCCCAAACGGTGGAGCAGAATTGGTTGAGCGTGCTATGGTCCAGATGTTGAGATCTTGATTGCCCAAACGGTGGTGCGGAATTGGCTGAGCGTGCTATGGTCCAGATGTTGAGATCTTGATTGCCCAAACGGTGGTGCGGAATTGGCTGAGCGTGCTATGGTC
>JAOYSI010000957.1:0-17609 GCA_025775065.1 Hiodon alosoides
GAGAGAGAGAGAGAGAGAGAGAGAGAGAGAGAGAGATGGAGAGGGAGAGAGAGAGAGATGGAGAGGGGGGGGAGAGAGAGAGAGAGAGAGAGAGTACGGGGTTAAATGAGGTACACTGCATCCCAGTCAGACAGAAACATATTAATAGCTGAACATTTTAATAATTCATAAAAAAAAATGTAACGTGTAAAGTGAAGACTGTACACCACAATATGCAATACATTTCAGGTGGATTTTAATAGAGAAAGAAAGGCCCTATGAACTTCCTATGAACTATAGCTTGACCAATCAAATATATCCTAATTTTGAAGTAAACAACATGCACCCATAAAGTTGTAACGGAAGGAAGATAACTCCTGTATGTAAACCATTATTTATTTTTAAATTGGTAAGTCTTCCCTACAATTACAACATGAAATACTAAGATAATATTCATCATAGTTAATGGTAAACATCAATTATAATTTTAGAAAATTAGCATTATTTTTGTTTTGTTCTCCTACCATTCGGCTGAACTAACGAGACAGTGCCTGACAATGTGTTGCCCCAGCTTGAAGACAAATTTTAAACGTTTATTGGAGAAGGCATGAAAACTGACCAGGTATCATGGCAGGATTTGATATTTGAAATATAATCTAAGCTGTGGTGTGATTCTTACCAGTATTTCCTACAAGCTGTGATTCACCTGTCCAGACTTCGGGATCAGAGATTTTGTTTCATTTTGTTCTTAGGGAATCATTTTACCAGACCAAAAATTTTGCACGACTACTATACTATTGAAATGTTTGAAGCAAATTGGTCAATAAATCATGAATGTAGGGCGCCCTTCTACAATTTAGTTTTTTGGTCTTAATTGAAGATTTAGGATTTTTATAACGTGATGAAATATTGATTTGAGCCAAAACGTGGGGTGCAGAGTGAATTGATAAACCCCAAACTTTTCAAGCTGAAGGAGAAAAGCATTTCACAGACGGAAGTTAATCATCCTTTGTGTTCTTTTTACATTTTTTTCTTTTGAAGAATGTTTGTTTAAATACAGTTATCCATTGGTAAAATTCATTTCACGAATCTTTAACATCAACAAACACATGAATTGTACAGAACAGAGGCCGCAGAATCATACCTATGTGCTCTGTGTGACGGCTCTCGACCACGAATGCATATCCACATTCATAATCCCAATAGATCCATAACAAGTTATGAATGTTGAGCACATCGAGTTTTTTTATCATTACGAAGCGTTACCGGGGACGTGTTCTTGAGGCCCTGCTCGATCTGGTGTTAGGACCGCTGCTTTGTCGTTTTAGCTGAATATAACCGGGACATGTTTTCGCATGGCTGAATCAACATTAAACCTAACAGCGAGAGGGGAAAAATGGAATTCTGCTTTCACAGCCGTATTCTTAATGCCAGGGAGCCAATCAAATTCACCAGCTGGGGTTATCGCAGACCCTTATTGTGTTTTAGTTGACAAAAACCTTAGCAGAAAAGTAAGCCCTCGATTTCGGAAAAATAGAGAGCTTGACTTGCTGCGTGAGCCTTCATGAAAACCTTTCAAGCCCCTTCACGGCGGAATATTCCATCAGAGAGCAGCACACTGCTTTATTTCACCGAAGTTGGATTTTATTAAGTCTTTTCTCCTGGGACTTGAAAAAGTATTTGCATTTTTATATTATTTTTATTTTTTACTTTTTCCGTAACAAATGTCATCTAGAGACTTCCACATCCAGAATGCACCAGGCATTGCAAAATTAAACTCAAGTTGCTATGCTCTTTCATCTTGAGCAAGCCTGTGCTAAACTTAATGGATAAAAATAAATAAATAAAGTTTACCAAACAACTAAAAACAGACCTGCCTTTTCCTTGGTGGGACTAAAACCCCCTCACCTCTCCCAGCTCCACTGCAGGGGAAAAACAAGTCTGTTTAGGTGTATAACCGTGTCAGGATCGGTGGACCTTTGAGATGTAAACGCCGGGTCATGGTGTGAGATGGGCTGAACTTTTGAGCTGCTCTGTGGAGCGCTGGGGGTTTCAGCTCCGTGCGTTAGAGGGGCCGGGTTCTTTCGGCCCTGACGAGAGTTGGCCGACCGCTTCAAGCTGATGGAGGCCGAGCGCGGTATGGGATCTGTCTTTCTTTCCCTGGACCGCGTAATCGAGGTCCGACGTGGAACGAAAGCCAGCGGCCTACTCGGCGATATATGGATCAAACGTATCAGGACCGTTACATGTTGTTGCTTTACAGCCAAGGTATGTGGGGGCCTGGCCCTAATGACCTTTTGGGGGCCCTCTTAGAGGAATAAAATATCAAATATTAAATATTTTACGGCTAGCATGGGCTCTTCACATAGCGTGGATGTACAGATACATAACGGGCTACGTGATCTATAAGATAAAAGCCTGAAAACTGTAGGCTCAACACTAATTAATAACTGTGTATTTCTGACTCTTTCGGCTGTTTTCCAGTAAACAAGGCTTACCATACGCTCCCCCAGCTACGACACATACAAAAACAGGAACTGACAATGTGTGCAAGTTTCAGACAACACCAGCAGTGGGCGCTCATCTGGGCTCCAAATTGATTTATGATACGTAGTACACCCCAGACGAAGCTTCGGGATTGAACTCAGTTTACGTCAAGGAACGCACAAGGCGCAATCCGTTTTTATTCCAGAAATATGGAAGGCCGTAGAAGCGAAGTAATTGTATTCTCCCGCTACTCTGTGTGGGCTTGGGGGGCCCCCTTAAGTGGGCCGGTCCTGGGCTGCAGCCCATCGGTTAATACGGCCCTGCTTACAGCTTTCACTTATTAGACTTCGAAAATAATAGTTCATTTGTATTATGTATTCAAAAATAAATAATGAATATAAAAATGAAAAGTTTGTATAAGTATTCAAACCAATTTAATTAAGGGGTCACGCAATTATGCTGAGTGACATCTATGTGCAAAAACAGTGGTTCCCATGATTCAAGGATAAAAAAAAAAGGGCCTGCCTCCAGCTGTCCGTTTCCTTGCTCAGATCGTGAAAAGAAAGCAAGACCAAGGAGCGTTCCTAAATTGTCTGCAGAATCCACAGCTTCCAGCTGTCTGGGACAAAGTTGAAAAGCACCAAGAAGACAGATTGTAATGGAGCAATTGTCCGTAACTGGACGCTTGGCATTTGCCGTCTCTTGTTGGCATCGGGAATGCAGAATTTTCCAATGTAAATAGTCAGAGGGGATCCTCGTCTTGTGTTTCATTGTATACTGGGTTTATTTGGTTGAATGGCTCAGACCGAGAGACCCTATATAAAGCAAGTTCTCTCGGGTTCCATAAGTGTCGAGCTGTTGGGGAAAATAGGCTGATTGAAGTTCATCGACCTAGTTATAGAGTTAGAGAGTTTACTTCCTTTTCTTTCGATAAACCGTCACCTCAACCCTATATAGCCGTTCATCTGCTATTGTGCGGTCCTCTTGCCTTGAATGACCGTAAAACCACCATTGGACATCTATTTTGGAGTAATTGATTAATCACCAGCCATTGGTTAGTTGTCTTCCCACAGCACAAATGCAAAACACATTTAAGTCTCAATGTGAAAAAAATGTGAAATTTAACTTGAATCATATTCAGAAAATTGTTGTCCATAAGTGATTCTCTGTCAAGCTGAGAGGGCGATCGAAATTTAGAAATCTTTGCCAGGATTATAGGCCTGCAGTCATAATTTCTGAAAAGATGCTTTCTTTCGTATTGACCCTGGTCTACATACTTACACAATTAGGAACATCTATCTTTTCATCCTAATTTATTAGCTGAGCATGAGCATTCCAGTATTGAATTAAAAAAAAAAAAAAAACGTTGTTTCTTTTTATTATCGAGCAGCAGCACAAAAGGGACAAGAAAAAGCCAAGGTGATTTTCTGTATAAAAAACCCCACAATATTCCATCCAGCCTGAAGCAGTCAGACTTTCAAAATTTCGAAGTTAGAAGTATAACATACTATCAAAAGCGAGTATAACCGTCCTAAATGACTATGGCTAAATAAAAATAAACAAATAGAATTTCCCGCCACTATTGCAAAAATGAGGTCACTTCAGTTTCAAATTGTAAGACAATTCAGGTGCTTGTGAAAAAACAAACTGCCATGTCAGAACCTTATACAGGGGCTGCCCAGTTACATCTACTGCCTGATTCTACATTCACATCAAAGCCGGACTCAGATGAAATATATATTAGCTTTTTTGTGGTTTCATATATATAGATATATATATATAAAACGGTATGACTCATTTTCCACCCAGTCACAATGTGATCATCTGTTTGTTTGAATGATACATCGCTCTCATAAAAAAACAATTGAGACAGTGTCCATGAATCACGGTGGCATTAAACTAATGCAAGTTGTTTTATATCTATAATTTTATGTTGTCACATTTTTATATTTATCAGACTGATTCTATTGTTCACAGGCAATGCGACAGCGGCCTGAAGCAGGCAGGAAAAAGTTTAACCAAAGAGAGAAAATGAGTATGTTATATTATATTTTTGAAAAGTAATCTTGTATTTGTTGTCTGGAGATTCATATAAAACAAGTGGAACTTTCTGAAAGCAATCGTCAGGTCAATTTTATAAGAATATAAATATAGAAAGAACACAGTGGCAGGAAAATCCTTCAATAACACCCACCAGCATCCACTGTCAGAAAAGTACAGGCAGTTACTGATCTCCACAAAAAAAAAAAAACACAAGAAGCTGAATCTACGCGTTTCCACTTGTATCCATCACGAAGATGTTCACGAGTAGGGGAATAGTTGTTACCCTGGCGAAAAAGAAAACGCAAGAAACGGTTGCCATCATGTGCCGCATGGTAACATGGTTCTTCGTGGTTCATCTAGAAAATATCCATATGACGTGACTGTGTGAATATGGTGTTCTGGGCGGAGCAACGTAGAAGCTTCTGGTGAAGGCTCAAAACCAAAACAGACGACAGCTACTCACCAAACTGCATCTCAGTAAGGATTTGGCCTGCGTATTATGGACAGAATAAACAAAAATTCCGCCCCACACTCCTTTTCAGCAGCAGTGCGTTTGGTGCAGAAAGGGCGAGGCACGTGCTAATTAAAACTCTAAGCCAACCATTAAATACGAGATTGATTTTGCTTTAAAGATGTTTCAAATCTTCAGACAAAAATCTACAAAGAAATTCTTTAGTGAACACACAAGCGACATTTTTGACTGGCCGTCACATTCTCCAGACCTTAATCCAACTAAACATTTGTGGTCTGAGTTGAAGAAAGCAGGACACAAAAGAAAAGTTCCGCAGAGGAATGGTAAAAAATAAAAATCTCCAGGGAAACGTGGTACAATCTTATGAAACACTACAAGAGCTGTCTTCAGGGTGTGATCACGGTACAGCAATATTCATTGCAGGGGTGTAAAAAACTTTTACTATCTGTATTTTTGAAATACCACACCGTTTTGTGGGAAACTAGGAACATTGCTCGCGTTTTTTCTGACCCTGTTGAATCGTGTTTTTGGTTACGTTTAACCGAGCACTTGAATGAACACTTCCCGTGTGTCACGTTTGGATTGAAATGTAGCTAAATAACTCCCAAACATACCTGCACATAAACTAAAATAACCAAACAAACAAATAAATAAATAAATAGTCACAGCCCAGGATTGAATTATTTTTTTTTAAATAGAAGACAACCCTATTGGAATGATAATCTCATTCTTATTAGTGCCTGGACAACACAGAGTTGGCACAATGGTGCTGGCACGTGCCTTTCTATTGATGGCACTGCTTTACCAGGGAACACATGGCAGGGCTGGTCTTCCTGACAGCGGAATCCGCCTGAACCAATCACAGGGCTCGGTGAAGGTCCGAGGCAGGATTTTTTTTCTTTTTTTTTAACGATGAAACCCCCGGAACAAAGCACGTGGGTGTGAAGCAGATAGCGCGTGGTTAAAAGGCTGGACACGATCGATGGTGGGAATGATCGGGCGCCAGGTTGTTTCAGCCCTTTCAGGGGGAGAGCGGCTGTCCGATCGGCGGGCAGAACACAATGCAGCCCAAATTAGTCCCACAAGCTGGATAATCACTCGGATCTGTGACTCGAGGAGACAGGGTTTATAAGCATTTATGGCACACATACCGAGGAAGCTGATGTGTAAATTGGACGTTGGAGATGATATTTGAGGGACTTAAGTTCAATTGTTAAATTCAATTTATATGCACTTCAAAGAAAGTGGTAATCTGGGGTTTTCTGTTGTTCAGTTTCCTCTGGGGTAAAAAAAACAAAAACCCTGTGCAGCTTGTCAAAAAGCACAATAACAAATTCAATGTAATTGATTAAGTTGAAACTAAAATACCCTGACATGCATTCTGGTATTAGTCTTAGTAACTAATCAAACAAATGGTGGAATGTGGTTAGGGTTAGGGTTAGAAGCTACATCCAGCCTTGTGGGTTTGTACAAGTTGCTTAAATAAGGATGGTTATTAAAATCCTGTGGAACTGCTGACCAAATGAACACAGAAGGTTCCCACAACAATGCGAAACGGTTTCGGCACTTGCTGTAGGCACGCTAGGTCGCTCAGAGAACGGCGGGGCAGAGTACACATCCCGTCCCGCCGATGTACTCAGGTGCAGCGCCTTATGGAGAGCGGCGCCGCCGTCACGGGGTGGCCCGTTCTTGGCCGGAGCCTCGACGCACGCCGCTCGCCGGCCAATTCGCCCGGGTTCGTCCTTTTGACACCACAGTTGCTGGTATCCATTGAGTGACACGACCTGTGTCTTCCGCGGTCTAAGCTGCTTGGCATCGCCTGCTCATTATGAAGTCAGCGAGTCGGGAAAAGCCATCTGTCAGGGGGCAAGAGATCAAAGCAGACCGACTGTGGCCCGGTCCTCCCCGGTCAGGACCACGGCGAAAGGGCAGCGGCCACACTCAGCGACTGAACTTTGTTTCCAAGTCAGGCAGTGCGCACTTTCGTTTCAAACAACAGCTAAATAAGGCGACGGCCCAACGGAGGGGCAAAACCTTCGCAGGGGGGACAACATTCTGAGCAAGATACCAGAGGAGAGGTTTTGCTTAGCGTGCTTTCCGCACTGCACTGGTGCCTGGTAGGGGCAGGTGAATCCGCCGAATGAGAGCCGGAGTAAAGCTCTCACCGCCTCGAGCGCCGCCTGTGTCGTGCTGGGGGCCTGGAACGAGGACAGGCTTGACAGCCATAAATCACAGAAATGAATGAAGACCGCCACTTAATCAGATTTTATTCCATTTCGCAGGTGCACCCTTCATCGACTGTGCTCGACCTGAAAAATAGGTTCCATAAAGCATGTGAGTATTTTCATTAGGCGGACGTCCTTTTTTTAATATTTAGCCATTTACTCATTTTTTTACCAATCCATTCACTCGCCAAATGAGAGGATGTTATCTGTGATAAGGGTTAATTTGTCAAATTTGATCAATTATCTCCACTTCCAAGTCCACAGAATGTAGGCATTGCAGTGCACATTAGTAAAAGCTGGTAATTTATAATAATTCATTTTTTGTTTTTGTTCAGGAACTGAACCACTCCAGAGTAATAAAACATCCCATGTTGTTTTTTCTCTCGCTCTTCCTTGTCACTACATGCATGACTAATCTTTAATTAAGTACCTAAACGGCCTACTCTCAGAAACAGCAAGAAAAGTTTGAGCTCAAATTCTAATTAATGAACAAGCTTAGCCCTGCGCACAAATGAGGGGGCATTTACCTTGGTGCTTATAAACAAACCCGGCCTTTTCAAAGTGTTTTCTTTAATGTGCGTTTCTGTCTATAGATTTGACAGATTTTACCCCAGGATTTCCGACTCTTGCAGGTCACAGAGCAAAACAGCGTCCCCAGATTTGTTCCCAGGCCATCAGAAAACATTGACTTAACTCTGAGCTGAGGTGTGGCTGCCCTGCTGTCCACCAGGGGACACTAAAACATTATTCTTAGAGATAATGTTCTTCAGTAGTGGTTTCAGCTCAGAATCCTCAAAAAATCCATACTGAAAAGTAACACCTACATTGGCAAAATTTAATCACGTAGAGTGTTAATTTTTAATTGATTAAACTGTAAGTGGAATGCCAAGTTAATATTTGTTGCATGCGTCGTGCAAGATTATGAAGAGACTTTTTGAGACGGCTAAGGCATAATTAGACTATTAGAGTTGGCATTTATTTGTTAATTGATGCAACCTGTATTTTTTCACCCCCAGTTTTTCGAAGAGATAGCACGTAGGAAAGGCATTGCAAACCTGTCTCGGCAGTGTAGATGATTCGCCGCAACAAACAGTTTTAGCAGAGTGACGGACACACGGACGGCACGCCTACAGATTTAAATGGCCTTGTAATGAGACCTACGAGTGCTAAAGGGTGTCCTCGGGTGCCAGTGTCCACTCTCCCAGCGACTTAGGAGTGAGAGCTGGCCGTTTTGTTTTCTTCACTCTTTCGCCCCATGACCAGAGACCTTAAAGTCAATATCTGATGTTTCCATAGAAACCCAAAGCTTGTAGGAAACTCGTCAGTTAATTTCCCCCCGGAATGCCGGTGGAAGTCGGAAACGAGGGCCCAGATTGATGAGGGCGCAGCCCACCGTTCGCTCCGTGGTCTAATTGTCTTCCTCGACGTTTTTTTTTTTTTTTTTTGCCCGAGCGGTGAAGCCTGCTGGAAAGGCTCCTTTCCCTCAGCGACATTGGCATGCAGCCAGTGGCGGTCGAGAGGCACACGCCGAGATGATTTAAATGCAGCCCTGACTGCAGGAGTGCGGCTCGGAGAGGGGATCTGTGGACCCGGAGCATCTTCTCTCGCTAAACAAGGCTAATGAATCTCTTGTTCCTGTACTGGAACGTTGGGCTCCGCTCTGAACCGTGGAGCAGAAACGGCCTCGAAAGCTTAATTAGAGTCAGACAACAACAAGAAAACACTTTGAAGGCTGACAGACAATAAGAATAGCATTAAGCGCGCGTGTCAGAACGCGGCACCGAGACGCAGTGCGGAGCAAGGCACATTTACCTTCAATTATTGACGCCGGCGTGTAACATAAAAGTGCCCCAACAGACAACCACCGCCCAGGCTGCGACTGACCTTGTTGTGTTTAATGCGCGCGGCTCCCTTTAAATGCCTCCGAAACGCAGAGGCAGGCTGAGATTGGGGGGGGGGGGGGGGCGGCGCGTGGATACCCACCCCGTCAACGTCGAAAATCAGCAGGGTAGCCTCTTAATCCGGGTTGAACATGCGGAAGCCTGCCATTGACTGGCTTTCTGGGAGGCCCGGTTTGTAGGCGCTGACTCTAGCCCTAACGCCTTTTGAAAATGTCACCGAGTCCAGGCCTCCCGCGGTGAATTACACTTGGTAACCCGCAAGGCCCACTAGCCTTCAATGGGCCCTGAAATAGACACTCCTCGGTTCGGAGCCATGGTCGGTCTTCTCCTTTCATTTTAATAAATAAATAAGTGAATAATGACAAAGCCCTCGTTAATCACTGCCAAGGCGCCGCTCATGCAAACTCCGACGGTGTGCTTAATGAATAGCAATAGCGGTCGTGGGTCACAAATTCCATGCTTTTCTTTTTTCCAGGCTGAATTTGAATGTTGCTGGTGTAAAAATTCAGTTCATCCCACACAGTTATTTTCATTTATGTGGGTTACTCTTGAACCCTGCCAGCACCGTTGCATACACTCGCACTGCACAGATTGACAATTATCGGTGAATAACAATTTAGCAATGCACAATAAACATACATAAAACGTTAGTGGTCGATTCGAACAGCGGAGTAGATGTCTACTTTTACTTGTGGTGCTTTGTTTACATTGCACATTCTTATCTCCTGTTTTATCATCCATTTGATGGAAAATAAATTCACAATACACTGGCTGTTCTAATGTATACGTTTCAAAGCACCGCAGTGTTTCAGGTGATAATGAATGATCCCAATGTATCGATCTGCCCCTGTTGAAATATTAATTGGTTGGTTTTAGACGGGGGGCGTCAATACATCTGTTTATGCAATTGGCACCCGTGCGTTAGCATGACCCCCTCTATCTGACACAATGAATTCCATCAAAGTTCCACCGCCCTTGTGAATTTGACATGACCTTTCTGGCCCTGTGGGCCACTCTCTACAGCAGCTGAAGATCAGCGTGTCAAGGCTCAAAACCGCTCCCGTAACAGGGGAAGGGAAAAAAAAAGTGACATTGAGAGAGTTTCTGCGGCGCGCTAAATACAAATTAAAGCAGGATGGCATGCTGACGTTCCCATCCCACTCTGTGTCAAGCAGGTCCCGGCTGGTACCCTTCGCGCACAGGCCTCAGGACCGAGCCCGGTAAGTAAACATGCTTGGCTGATGGGAAATAGCTCATGGCGAGGGTTAGCGCGCTGCGGCGCGGGAGCAGATGACCACCTTCGCGCGGGCCCATCTGCCGCAGCCCCGGACAACCCCAGCGCCATTTACCAAATTATGAACAAACAAAGCAGGAGAGGCATTGTGTTCCCAAGCTGTCGCAGGCAGTTTCCTCTCGGTTCTTAATATGCCAGCCTTAAAAAATACAGATTTTATTTAGAACGCTTGAGAGTTCGGTCTGGGAAGGCTTCACACAAAGAGTAGTTGTCCCATCAATGCAATTAAAATGAATATAGATACCCACACTTAACAGAGACTCAAGCGCAGGGCAATAAAAAGACGGCCTTGTGTGAAACCATTTTTTGAAATGACTCTGTGAGGGTTTATAAGCCAAAGCCCCTGCTTATTTCAGCATTTTCAATGTAATGAGCAGGGAATAATACCACGCCCTCCTCACTGCTGTAGGCAATCCACGATGTAACAGATGTCACAAGAAAGTGGGGGTCAGGGGGTCATTCGTACCCGCTGATACGTGTTTCCATATTGTGCCCCGACGTCAACCCGAAATTCCTCCACTGGTTCAGGTCTCTCACGAGCACTCGTGGGAACACGCAGGCCGTTACACGTCAATATAATTTTTGTATGGGATTTTAAGCTTTTTAGTGACATTGTGTGTTTTTAACTTGGCTTGAAAATGGCTTGGGCTCTTTAAGCAAACACGTTTCTCATTTTCCACGTGGTGATATGCCAGATATGCTGTCACTTCTCAATCCAGACGAGTCCCAGATTAATTAAGCCACTTTCTTGAAAAACCATGAATATATTTCTAGGCGATTGAAGTTATGAATAAGAGTGTCACAGACACACACACGCACTCACAATTGTTTATGCAAAGTGCTCTTGATTGACACATATGGCATTTTTTATGTTCCGGGTAATAGAATGAACACCTTTCCATTCTTTCAAATAAATTACCTACACTAAAAATACAACTGGCTTTGGAAGGTTTTTATTTCTAACTCGCAACCTTAGGACCCCATTAAATGTTTCCAACGTCGGTTGTCATACAATCACTGCTGTAGTAATCTATTAATTAAAAAGGTACCAATACATTTATTCAATGTGTATAGTGGACCTACTTATTTTATGATGTGCCTGGGCCTGTTTATGCATTTATTTATTTATTGTGGGACCAGCCAATTCAGATTCGAGGCAAACTATACCCTTTCACATTCAGTAGCTGCAGTCATAAATAAACTATGTGCCTTCAAATAATACATTCTTCTCCACATTAATATTATCTAATATAATATAATTCAGTTTAGAATGAAAATTCGGGAGTGGCGGACCCTACACATTTAACCAGGACAAGTCCGATTCACTATCGATATAAATAACCCTCAATCCACTGGGTCTCCTGGTCACTTCCCTCTGCCTGTTCCTCCTGCTCCAGCCCATGGGCCCAAGTCTGCTTCCATCTGGGACTGGACCAATATGTAGAAGGGAACAGCTCCGGGCTTCACAACATGGGTGATCAATGCATTGTGGACAATTGAAAACACATATAAGACAGCTCAGTCAATAAGTAAGACACATTGGGAGAAAATGAAGGGCGCGACTGGATCTTTTTCCGGCAGTAAGAGACCAGGTGGCTTCTATAAAAACAGACTGATGGTAGAGATAGTCTGGGAAAAAACGTATAAAGAATGAACTTTTGTAGTGGGCTCGCGCTGCTTTTTATTAGCAATTTCTGCCGAAACACGGCGACAGGGCAGGGTTACCCGGGGTCAAGTGTTATTTTACTTTCCTGCACTGCATGGGTGGCCGTCCTCGCCCTTTCCAGCCCGTCCCGATGACTCCATCATCTCCATCCTGATAAACAGAGTGGCTCCCAGTAGCACTTGTCCCTTGTCAATCACTGGGGAATCACCGATGCCCTTGTTGAGCAGTATGCCAGGGGGCCCGGAGAGATCATGCCCTGGCAGAGGCCACCTCACTTGCCCCCCCCCCCCTTCACCGGGTGGAGGAAATTGGGCGGGGGTGGCATTTACAATGCGCAGCTGTTTCCGCCGGTCTTGCAGATGTCCCCCATCGAACGAAATCACAAGCACTGACAAGGCCTGGAGCCAAGCCCTGGCAAGAACAGGGGGATCGGTTCAGATGAGGGAGTAATTTCCATCTGCACATCAGGCGACAAGGCACTGGGGATATCACAATACCGTGTGGTCGCAACCGTTGTTAGGAGTGCCCTCACATCATTTCCAGGGCTGCGTCTTTGTTGAGAGCTGATTATAGTTTTGTTTCCTTTGAAGTGCAGGATGAAATGGGTTTCCTTCCAACACAATATCTTTTTTTTTATTATCTTTGTATAACATTAACAGGCAACCGAGATTACTTTGATTCCTGCTTGTCATTTTATCATTATAAACAATTTATGTATCTTTAATTACAGGTTTCATGTTAAACGTTGTTACACTTGCAAAATTACTTCCTTTGAAATGTGTAGCTGTTCAAGTATTCTGTCTGACAAGTGCTCTCTACCTGGAATTCAGAAAGTAAATTTGCTTTTGATGTCCTTTCAACAGGACATGCGGGACCAATTATTGCCAATGGTCTGCAGCTTACATCATAATTTTTTGGAGAGGTTTTAGTAGGACTTCCCACCCAATTTGTCTAATGACAATATCCTCAGCCTGCAGTTTCCACGTACAACTGAGCAAGTCTCTAAGGGTTCAGAGAGGTTTCCAGACAAGCCGGTAATCTGAATTTCTATATAGATAACTTGCTGCAGCTACCCCAGACTGTGAATACAGTTTGTATACTATTTAAACATTTACTGAAAAAAAATATTATTATTAATAACATCTCAGTACTTAGACATCTAAGGTTATGATTGCAATAGGACCAGCTTTCCATAAAATGCACTACAAATAGTAATATTTAATATTTAAAAATATTTAATATTTTAGCCAGTGAGGTTCATTTGAAATTGCATAAGACTCATAGCACAGACTTCATTTTTTATTTTACCAAGAAAGCTTGCTGCTTAGAACGCAGTTGTCTTCTTTTAAAATATGCGACTAGCTATATCATCGCTAGTACTTCCTTGCCTAGCCGTATTGCACAGAGATTTGGCTGGTAACAGGTCGTGGGGGAATTTGCCTTACTAGTCCAAGACCTCAGTTTAATTAGCTAACGACGTTTGAGCATGAAACGGTCATGTAATTTACTTCACAGCCTTTAATCAAATGAAATATTGATTGATTAGCTCTTTTTGCTTCTCCACTCCACTGTTCACCTGGGTGAGGCATAGTGTTATGATAAAGGCAAGGTTTTTACTGCCAGTTAGTTTATATATGTTTAAAAAAAAAAAATTGGGGTTGGAATTCCAACATTATTTCAGCCTAATTTGGTTAAAAAACAAAACACTCCACACTTTTTCAGCATGTATTAGTTGTATGTTATCTCCTTGATAGCGCTAGTCTTCGTACATTCTTGCTGTTCTCGTCAATAGGAAGTGGACAAGAGTGTCTGCTGAATGACTAAAACGTAAAAAAATAAAAATATAGTCATGCTTTTATATTACTTCTAATATAATGCTTTTAATATTTCCCCGATGCAAAATGTATCGCAATTTGTATTGAATTGTGGGCTTAGCATCGCAATTCATATCGTGTCATTCACCCCAATTATCGAGATATTAATATTTCATTAGATATTTGTTCTTGCAGAATGCAGGCTCTGCTCAGGTCATTGTACCTTGTGATGCCACGATATGACTTGATTCCGTCTACACATAAACAGTGGCTTAGTTTTCTCCATGACAGAGCAACCTGCTGTCTGACAGTAGGTAGACTGCAGCTTTTGTTCCTGATTTTCCAGATGGACCGCTCTTGCAGGATGCCGTTGTGTTGCGGACCATTGCCTCCTCCTCACTGCTCACGGTCTACTCCACAGACCTGGGCCGGCAGGTCAGCTGGACTACAGTGAGTACACCAACCCCAGATTTGTGAATCGGGCTAAACTCTGATATGATGATACACATTTTTACTACCACTCTCAATACATTATAATATCAAAACAGGTGGTATTCTATAGCCTACAAAACAGCTTAGAAAATTTTAATGAACATAGTATCAATGCCATAGAAAGAACTCTTCTTTTTTTGCAGGTGTTTCTAACACAATATGTCGGACCTCTGCTGATCTATCTGATTTTTTATTGCCGGTTGTCGAGTGTGTACGATGATACTGGTAAAAGCCGACGACCGCTGGTCGTGCAGTAAGTATGAACTTAACCTACTCAGCCTAAATAACCTACTCACACGTTATTCTACTTGACACAAATAACAAAAAAAAAACTGATTTATGCCAGTTAGGAAACTTACAAAGCCTAAGTTACACCTAAAAAACACAAGCTTTGCCCCCTGTGATTAGTTCTTAGTTCGTTAATACTCCTTGTCTAGTACAGCTGGGCAGTACTTTAGCAAGAGATTTAGTGGCATATGTTAGTCTAATAAAATCACACCTAGTGCAATGGACTGTCTCCTGCTCCTCTGGCTGTCCAGCTCTGAGGTTGCCCACGCTTAAATTAAAGACTGAGACTCCCCTCTGTCTTCATGAACAAGAGCTTTCCTCCCATCTCTCTCTCTCTCTCTCTCTGTAAACGTTTGTTTCTCCTTGTCTTGACAGCCTGGCCTGCTTCTGCCACTCACTGCACTACGTTAAGCATCTGCTGGAGACTCTGTTTGTCCACAGGCTGTCTGATGGATCCACCCCTTTACGGAATTTGCTGAAGGTACTGCGGCGAGAGTGTGCTGATGCACGAAATAGCGCAAAGCAACCGCTGTCGCTAAATCTGTCGCCCGGAGTAACCGGTGGACAGTAAGCCCTTCTATTTCAGTTGCAGACACAGCTTGACCATGCAAGTAGCATTTACCTCTATAACTGAAGTTATGCTGCAATTACAATAAAATATCATTTTCATTTGCTACAGTGCCCTTTGCAGCCAGTCCACAAAGAATGTTTTGACACAGATAACACGGATAGCAACAACCGTAATCACAGACATTTCAGTCATCACGACAAGCCACTGGCAGTAGCAGCAGGAAAGAAGAAAAAAAAACGAGAAAGTACATTTCTCCGCAAGTCAATTGGTGTTCAAAGTTTCTGTGGTTGAAACTGATTGCAGAATTTGTGTACGCGGTTTCTGTGGTTGAAACTGATTGCAGAATTTCAGAAGTTGTCATTTTTCAAACCCACATAGGATTCATGTGTAGCTGCAGTGGGCTCATATCAGACCTTATATTTGAATAATAATTAATTCAAGCTAATTTTAAATGTTTTGTTTTTTTTACCCATAAGTTTAGAATTACAATTGTAAGGGTAAATATTAAGGGTAAACATCGGTGAATGACGTACGTCTTTTAGCAGTAAAACAGTTTATTTAAACAAGGGATTTGACAAAATTAAAGCCACAAGTGGGAAGTGTGGCCTTCAGTGACCAGATAGCTATAAAATCTTGTATAAAAAACGTTTCTTGTATTTATCGTGGGGAAGTATCTGAACATGCTTAGAGATCTCAGAGTGCATAAATTATAGTTTACAATGTAAACAGGTCTGTATAAAGCAATGGAAAGCCAACGGAGTACGTAAGCATTGGTTAAAACATAACACATTTATTAAGGAAAAGAGAATAGTTGATGAGGAACATAGGGTTCTCCATCGACACGCACACATAATGTATTAGTTCACTTCTACAGCAAAAGAACATTCAAATGCAATAACGTGTTGGGGTGCGATTTACAGCACGCTCTCGGTGCTTTGTGAATGGCTCTTTGGGTTTTAAAACTGTGGCTAAGGCGGAGCTGATGGCAACACTTCTTGGTGCCGGAAAGGGGGGGGGGGGCATAGTTCGCTGGGACTGTTGTGGTCAATGGTCCCAACAGAGCTGTGTACTTATCTAAATCCTGGAAGCTTCGTGGAAGTTGGTGTCAGTTGTTTGATTGAGTAAAGGGCCGAGTTTGAGTAAAGGCCTAAGTGTAAGGTCCATGGAACTGACATATATAGTTTGGCAAAGGTCTGGACACCGAGGGAGATGCAATGGTACTATCAGTAAACATAGTTGCTGTGAGGATATATGCGTTATAATCCAACAACAAGAAGTCAACCGGAGAGGAAGAGGAAACATTCAAATTGTTAGAAACATAGGACTATTATGCAGTTTACAAAGATATTAAGTTTTAAGTATTCACTTAAATGTAGTCTGAGTTCAGTTTGCAGTCCTTTAAGTATAATGGCAAATTACTCCCCTGTGCAAGGTAAAATTGTAATTAAATGTTCTTCCTTCACAATTCTTTTTAATGATGTATTTCTTGGACTGGAGTACTAATATAATAGATAACTACAAAGTGCCTAACCAACTGGGTGTATTGTTATTTTAATGGTTTGAATATATATTCTGTGGCTTGTTTAAAACCAATGGATACATGGAAAGACAGTGGTTTTGTGATAATTTTCGCTGTATTAGGGAGAAACAGTAAATATAGTGATTTTAAGCACTGCATTAGAAGAGTTTTCTCCTGAACACACGAGAAACCTGACCATGCACACATACACACACAATGTCATCATCTCCCACCTCCACATATTTGTTCCAGTCACTGACGACTGATGACTGCATCAGAGTACATATGTCTTTTTAAAAAATAAAAAATGAAAATAACTTTAAATTCTACTGAGCTGCTGCATCCTCTTCATGAATATAGAGAGAAACTGAGACCGAAAACAAACCCAGCCGAGAAAGGTGTCTCAGGGCCTGTGATGAAAGCAGAAAGCCTCTACATCTGGACATCAGGTCATCTCCACTTAGTACACAAACCTGCTCATTGCTGAAAGTCTACAAGTCTTTACACATGACAGTTGGCAGCAGTGAAGGCCAAAACCATGCTATAGCTTTTACAAGGAGGACTTGGGTTCACACACAACCTGTTTCAGTAGCCACTGATCACTGACTGTCTGTAGGCACCTGCAATAGTTAGGTGATAGAAGCCCCACACATTTTTACCCATAATGCTCAGCAGCCGAGATTTCAATTAACATTCGCTTCAGATGGCAGGCGGTTCTCTGCAGCATGGGCGTGAGTGCAAACACTCCCCTCGCAAAGATTTTTTTTGGGGGGGTGGGGGTGGGGCGATAGCCCTGGTGTTTGTTGCCACGGCGTCATCCTCGCTTTACGGAAGGCAGTGTCCCAAATAGACAAGGCC
>JAOYSI010000958.1:0-17608 GCA_025775065.1 Hiodon alosoides
TTAATGTTTCTTAATCATGCAATCATGCAAATAATAATATCCCATACATATTAACCTTTGCTACTCTACCAGCTAGTATATGAGTATTTTCAGTATGTTGGTATATCTTTTAGCATAATTCTTCTACACTTCCCAACAGCCCCCTCGGGAATGGCCGAACGCCATTGGCAGGGGAGGCACTGCTTCCCATCCCCGTTACACAGCCACCCTCTCAGGGCCTTGAACAGTTCCGCCAGGCTACACACATAGTCTGCCAATCGAGGCGGGGGCTGTCGCCAGCGACCAGGGCGGCATGCCCCCCCGTCACCCATCTCCTACCTCAGTGGGGGACGCGACGTCCAGCACCCTCGGTTCCCCGGACTCTGCTTCCAGGTCACTCTTCGTCGGCGGAAGAAGGGGCTGGCAAACTCGGTAGGGGGCCAGGCGGTCCTGGTGCAGCACTTCTGTGCCCGACACACGTCGCAGGTCTGGCAGTGATGCGCCACATCCCGGGGGTACTGGCCCCAGTAGAAACGCTCACGGATCCGCCACAGGGTCTTGGCTGCCCCAAAGTGACCCGTGCCTGGCCGGCTATGCACCGCCTGCAGCACGCTGGCTTGCAGTGTCTGGGGGACCACCAGCTGCCACTTCATCTCTTCCGATCTCCGGGTCTTCGGCCTGCTGGTGGGCCAGCCCCCCGGGCGGCATCTCCGTGGCTACGACCTCGGCGGCTGCTACCTCCCACGTCTCCGCCTTCTCCTCGGCCCTGACGCAGTGGGGTTGCTTCCGTCGCCACTGGTGGCTTGGTGGGCCGGCACTGAGGACTGCTGACTCCCGGAGTGTCAGGAGCCCCCCTCGTTTCTGCCGTTAGGGAGGAGGGTAACGCTGCCGCCGGGGAATGTGAGCCGCGGTATGCGGAAGTCCAACCTCTCCCCTAGGCTGGTGAGGAAATCCAGCCCGAGGATGCAGACCTCACGAATTGGGGCCAGCCAAAATTTGTGTGGTAGCCGCAGGCCACTGACTTCCACCCACATCTGCTTACTTCCCTGCATCCGTGTCCTTTCCCCCGTCACGGTCCGAGAGTGGTGGGGCCCGCGAGCTCCACGTAGCGACGAAGCTCTTCAGGGAGTAGCCCCCGGAGGAAAGTCTGGAGGGCAAGTTCCTCCTGGACCGCCGGCGGAAAACCCGGATAACTTCATCGGACCAGGTAGCGGGCGTCAGTGGCTAGCGGGCCTAGCTTCTCCCCTGGCTTCCTCTTGAACCTGGCTTTCTCATGTCCAGAAGGGCCTGCCGAGCACCGCCCTCAAGGGCCATGGCTAGCTGCCCCGTCTTTTCTTCCGGGGTCCACTGTCCAGCCCATGCCGCCAGCTGGAATTGGGCCTGTCCTCCGACCCTTCATACCGAGGCAGCCAGATCCATGCACCCTCTCGAGGTCGGGTGGGGCCCTCTACGATGGTCGTTGGAGCAGGTCCTGCCATTCCCATGAGGTCCCGTGGTCTGGTGCTGCCCCCTACCGGAGACGTCCAGGCAGGCCCCATCGTCGGCCATCCAGAGCCTCCGTCTTCCAGCCAGCCCGTTCCCCAGGGCTGCCCTGTTACCATATGTTTAAAAGAGAGACCCATCTCTAAACATTTTCTTAATGGCTTCGAGATGAGTAAATAAATGAAGATGGACACCTATCTTATTTGTTTTAATATTTCAAAACCTGTACTTAAATAATAAGTCCTCCATTTTTACTGGTGGCTATAACAACATCAAAACAGTAGTACGACACTATCAACAAATGAGCTACGTAATTGTATACATTTCTATGTAGTTTAAAACTGAATTCAATTAAATATTTTTTTAAATAGATATTAAACAGGCCAAGGATTTTGTCAAACATGCTTGTCAATGTTGTAATTGTTGAATATTTTAAATATATATTTTCAGGTGATTTTAAACATTTTTCTTAGTTATAAAAAATGGATATAGACCTATGCCAATTATTTTTATTAATTTTTTATCGAATCCCGTTATAACATTGACGCAACCCTATAAAATATTTTAGCTGTAATCACGTTTTGTATGGATGGAGCTTTTTTTTTTTTGTCGGCTTTCCATAAAAAGTCTGTTTCCTACTCCAAAAGCAGCAAAGCATATTCATATTCAATCTTCAGGCTATTGATTAAGGCTCAAGACCAACTCTTTGTATTAAGACATGTTGTAGCACGCCGACGTGCTTGGCTCAGAAATAATCGGAGAAATAGCACTTCCGAGTTCTCCGGCTTTATTTATCCACGGTAAATAAACTAAAACGCTCTTCAGGGATCCCCGTCACATATTCACCCCAAACAAAACAAACTAAAACAACAAAACAACGATAACCCGAATATAACTTTCAATTACGTTAACGCATTTGGCATTCCCCTTTGCCGGCGCCGACACGCTTCTTCCCCCTTCCGCCTCCGTTCGCCCTTCTTTTAGCCTCTCCTGTCTGTGAAGACGTTCTCTCGGCCGGCTCCTCTCCTGACTTCCAGCTCCTACTGAGGAATCACAGGCTGTTAAATTATGCTCATAATTACTGCAATCCTCAGCCGGTGCTGGTGGGCGGGCCCGGACCTCTCCTGCACGTGTTCTTGAGACAGACGCGTGGCACACAGCTCCCCCACCAGAACAATCCAAGGGCTCGATCCACAGCCCCCCCTCAACCGGGAGAGGAAGTCGGCCGCGGCGTTCTGAGCCTCCAGCTGGTGAACCACCCGGTACCGAAAAGGCTGCAGGGCGAGATACCACCGGGTGATTCGAGATCTGGTGTCCTTCATTCGGAACAGCCACTGGAGGGGAGCATGGTCAGTGACCAAGAGAAACCGGCGACCCAGGAGATAGAACCGCAGGGTCAGGACAGCCCACTTGATGGCAAGACACTCCCGTTCAATGGTGCTGAACTGACCCTCCCTGGGGGTGAGCTTCCTGCTGATATAGATGACTGGATGACCCCTCCTGGGTCAGCACGGCTCCCACGCTACGCTCCGACGCATCCGTCTACAACATAAAGTCTTTGGAGAAGTCAGAGTTAACAAGCACAGGTCCCCTGCACAGATCCGCTTTAATTGCTACGAATGCCGTCTGGCACTACTCCATCCACCGGACCAGGTCACCCCTTTTTGGTGGGGTCTGTCAACGGGCAGGCCAGGTTGGCAAAGTTGGGAATGAACCGTCGATAGTACCCAGCCAACCCGAGGAAAGATCTTGCCTGTTTTCTTGACTTAGGTGGGGAACAGGCGGAAATGGCCGCCGTTTTGTCCACCTAAGAGGAAGCCCAGATACCATACCTCCCTCCGCCAAATCGCACATTTGCCAGGGTTCGCCGTGAGAACAGCCGCCCGGAAGTGCCGCACATGCCGCTCCCAATTATTATTGTAAACAACAATGTCGTCAAGATAGGCAGCGGCATAATCACAGTGCGGCCAGAGTACACGGTCCATGAGCCTCTGGAAGGTGGCTGGTGCGCCGTGAAGTCCCAAAGGCAAAGCGACAAACTGGTTAAAAACCGATCGAAGTTGAGAAAGCCGTTTTTTCCTAGGACATTGGAGACGGAAATCTGCCAATAGCCCTGGTCAAATCTAGTGTTGTGTAAAAGCGAGCAGTGCCCAGCCAATCCAACAGCTCATCCACCCGAGGCATGGGATAAGCATCAAACTTTGATTCTGCATTGATCTTCCTGTTGTCAACACAGAATCTCACCGACCCATCCAGTTTAGGAACCAACACCACCGGACTGTACCAATTGCTGTTGGACTCCTTGATTATTCCCATATCCAGCATTTTCTCAGTTTCTTCCCGCAGCACTTTTTTCTTGTGCTCGGGAATACGATACGGCTGGGTCCGAACCACGGTGCCTGGCGGGGAACGGACATGGTGCTCATCGATGTAAGTACGACCTGACAGAGGGGAAAACACATCTGCAAACTCACGGACCAGTTGACCTCCGCGCTCTGGGACAAGGACAGCTGGTTACCTAGGGACACCGGTAGACGAGTCAAGAACCTAGCCTCAGGACCGAAGTCGTCATCCCGGGTCTCTGGTGCCGCCAAGTGGACCGGGTCAGCAGAGTGCCATAATTTCAACAGATTTAGGTGGTAGATTTGTCACTCACCCCCTCGGTAAGTGCGTAGCACCTTATAGTCAACCTCCCCCACGTGCCGTGTGACCTCAAAGGGCCCTTGCCACTGCGACAACAATTTGGTGCTGGACGTGGGGAGTAAGACCAGAACCTTATCGCCAGGGTCAAAAGTGCTTAGGTGAGTCCCCCTATTCTATGCCGCATCCTGTCTGCCTTGGGCAACAAGCAAATTTTCGGCCGCCTGCCGTACAACAACTCAAAGGGGTAACGGGCACAAAGGTGCTGTTGGTATGGCCGGTGGATACATTTGTTGACACTCCGGACACGCCCTGCACCATCTCTAGACGTCGTTCCGAAGGCCCGGCCATGAAAATCCTTCAGTGACTCGGCCCACTGTCTTGTCCCATCCCAAGTGTCTGGCCATCGGGCTACAATGGGCCGCCTCGAACAACGCACTTCTTTAGTGTTGGGGTCCTGGTCTACCCGATACAAATGATCATTTAGACACCAGAAGTCAGGAAAGGTGACCGGGGGCATGAGGACCAAGCTCAGCAGCTCGTACCCGAGCTTGCCACAGTGTCTCATCCTGATCCTGTTCCAGGGGAAAATCTGCCACCCTGGCGAAAGATGGGAGGTTAGTCAGGTCCCTTCCCCAGCCAGCAGGCGCCCCCCATGCCTCGCGGCCTGGGTCAACCCCTCCACGTGAGGAAGGCCCCTCCCCCGGGTCGTCCTCCAGGTCCCTGCCGGCGACCAGCGGCACCCTCACCCCCCTTATCCGTTTTCCCTTGAGTCCTACCTGCATAGACCTCCCTCAAAAGTGCACTAAAGCCTAAAGCTGTATAATATTATAAAAGGTGCTATTAATAGCATTGAAAAACATACAATGACTAAAGAATAACTAAATAACTATAAAAATAAGTCATTACCCATTACCATAATCAGAGGTCACACATGATGGGTGGCATTATTTCAGTCAGTGGAAAAGTTTGCAAAAATGAAAACTAAAAACATTCAATGATACTTTTTATTTTAGTTATTTTTGAAATGTGATATTGTTTTTTATTGTTTATTTCAGTTTACGAAAATGTTTTTCACATTAAATTTTCATCTTGGTTTTATTCTTGTTGTGCATTTGGCAAATTCTGTCACATCATTTTTAAACAGCCCTTTAACTATATAAGATAATCCCTGTTATTGTTAGTAAATTACCCCAATGTTTATTTTGCTAAACTTTCTCTTTAGACTTCTGGCGAGAAAGAAAATGGATCCTGTAGTGACAGGCATGACCCCCCTGATGCTAGAGCACTGGAGCGGTGCTCTAAAGGCGGCCCTCTGGTCCCAACCAGGCCTCACCATTTCTCGCCAGCACACTCGACAAAAATACTCAGGCAGACCCTCTCATTTGGTCCCTCTTTCATTTTAAAATCGATGTCTTCCTTCTTAAAGGGGATTGTAATACGCAGCAGTGACCACGCCAATACAATGTTTCAGCAGGCGGAAGTGCTGCTTTTTATTACGTTTGTGCCAATGCAGGAACAACCAAACCCAACAAGAAGCCGAATACAATTCCGGGGTTGCAGGGCTATGTACTGAAGTGAACAAAACAAATGATAAATAAACCAAATTTAGGAACTTGTGGACACTGCTGCGTCTCCCCGGCTATCAAAAGGTTATCAAAAGCCTAGAATGAAGACTAGAGGCTGAAAGCTTTCTTATACCTGCACCCTAGTAATCACACACACCTGCGAATCCTTGTGTCCCAAACATTATGGTGCCCTGAAATGGGGCGACTATGTATAAAAGGTGTTGTAATTTCTACATGTTGAAACCAAAAAGTATACAAATACCCTTTAATAAAATCCAAGGATGTGCACTTTAACTACTTGTGAATTGTTTGCACAAATCTAAAACTGTGGAGTACAGAGGAAAATCAAGAAGAAAAAAAATCCTTTGTCCCAAACATTATGCACTGTATACTGTTAAAATGTACCATGTAGATCCAGCTGCTACACAGAGCTATTTCAAGAACTACCAAATACCTATCTATCCTCCATCTTTCCTTGGAAAGCCCCATCAGGCATCCTAAAAAAGAGGTCATCATTCACTGTCATTATTTCCTAACCTCTGGATACATGTCACCTTTTCTGTTCCGTACCTAGCCATATTTGGATACCAGGCATGAGGTTGGAGGTGATCTATTCTAATGGAACAATTTAAACCATACTAACATGCATTATATATAACAATGAAGACTAGCATGACCATCACCAAACACTTATGGCAATCATCAGGATACCTATGGTACTGTGCTCAACTTTGTCATAATTTGGGGGTCCCTGAAGAGCTGGTTTATGTAGAGCTTGTCCATCACCAGACGAACTTTCTGGCCCTGTGTTCTATGTTGTTTAAAGATTAGGGTAGGGAATGCTTCTCCTATCCAAAATCTCTCTTGGGTATTGATCAATGATTGAAAAGGATGTATCTTTCAGTTCTCGCCCCCTCTCCATAACTGACACTTTCATTTTGTAATGTGTTAGCCTAGCTGCAATGGAACCTTTTAGGAACCTTACTTCTGAACTGGTGAGCCCTCTGGTAATCCACTTTGTGACTTATTTTCCCATTGTGGTTGTTGTCTTTTTTCCCCTGTCGTCATGTTCTTCCACCTCCATTCCCATTATGACAATGGTAAGTCTCATGCACCTAAATTTTAAGTCAAATTTTGCTGCATTTATTTGTTTGCTAAAGCCTAATGCCACTGGGGTGGATGTTTGTCCAGCCTCTGAAAATGGGATTCACATTTGATAGTCACAATAACAAACTCCACTTACTTTCAAAATGCCTGTTATTATTATCTCCAGTGTTTTTCTTCCACTTTTTCCTTCTCATATCAAGCAGTTTAGTTGTACAGACCAGAGCGGCATTGGGTATGAATTGAGATGTAGACTGTACCTTTCTCTAATGAAGTAGTGGGCACGTGTCTGCCTTCTGAACTTTTTGATGAATAATGATGAAAGGCCTTTGTAGTCTTGTTAACTTACTTTATAGGTCCAAATTAAGACAACCTCATAAATAACTCAAAAAGGCATGGGAAAAGAGAAAATCTTAAAAATCCTTACTTAAAAGAGTATATTAAACATGTTTGCAGTTCGACCAATTTCTCACCCAGGAAACCCAATCGGCTTCCCTCCAGCTTCCAGTGTTTCGATTTCCCAAGAGAATCGAACTTGGTGTTTCATATCAAAGTGTCCACACGCTGCCATAATAAAAGTCAGGATTGTAAGCAGCCATGGTACAGTCATGCATTGATGTTGACCTGGGTAGTATGTTTTGAATAACAACAGAAAGAGAAATTAAAGAAGTCCTGATTGCCACCAAGCCAATTCCCTGCAGCCAAAGAATAATGTAACCTGATACGTTTAGTTCAATAGAGTGAGATTCCCCTGGTGTTTTAGACCTGATTTCTCCCCATTGCCAATCTGTCTGATAGACTGCCATTATGAAAACCTGGCAGAAAATCTATCCGCCAACCTTCCTGGATAAACAGCAGAAGCTAGATTACAGTTGCAATATTCCCTTTCAGAAAAATTGACTACAAACACTGAGTGAAGAAGAAACAGACAGCATTTAAAAACAGCTTGTATTAGGGTAAGATAATACATTACCTACGTTATCTTTTTCATTCCTTCTCATGCTCTCTTTTTTCTCATTTTTCTCTCTCCCCAAAGCCTACTCATCTATAAAGGGAGGTGCTCTTCTCCAAAAGGTTTGCTCCAATGGCCATGATTTGACTTTAATTAGTGCTAAACCTGAGTCTGCAGTGTGATAAATAATCCAAGGTGGACTGGTTGGGGGAGTCCAGCTGGCGTGTCTGCTTTGTCCTTTTCCGTGGTTTTCAGAGAAGTGATAACTCGATTAGAAATTCTAAACTGGGGTTTCTCCTTGTTACCATTTAAAACTACTGGGTAACCCATAAGGAATACATATTAAACATAATTTTACATCCATGTGCCTCAGATTGTAATGGGAGAAGAACTCTATCAGTCCAATGAACCTAAGTCAGGAATGAAAAATGTCATGAATATCGTGCAAACAAGGAGAAATAAAAAATTCCTTCCAATTAGGCTAGCTCTAGCACTCAAGTTTCAGCTCACAGACTGTATTTTCATCTGAAGATAATGAATTTAGCACTTAGTGTGGGAACAATTATTACTGTAAATTTGTCACCCTCAGTTGCTGCTTGGCCTATGGGGCAGTCATGTTCTCAGACTATTGATTTTTTTGCCCAGCAGAATAAGTGTGGATGCACCTTCATTTGCTATTTCCTAAAATTCCCCTGAGATGCCAATTTGCTTGGGCAATGTCCGTGTGGTGCTTGTTGACTATGGTCCCAGCTGCCTTGAGATCACAAACAAGACTAAACTCCCGTGTAGTTCTGGGCTGATTCCTCACCGTTCTCATGATCATTGCAAGTCCTCGAGGTGAGATCTTGCATGGAGCCCCAGACCGAGGGAGATTGACAGTTGTTTTATGTTTCTTCCATTTGCGATTCTTCCATAATCGCACCAACTGTTGTCACCTTCTCACCAAGCTGCTTGGTGGTGGTCTTGTAGCCCATTCCAGCCTTGTGTAGGTCTACAATCTCGTCCCTGACATCCTTGGACAGCTCTTTGGTGTTAGCCATGGTGGAGAGTTTGGAATCGGATTGATTGATTGATTGCTTCTGTGGACAGGTATCTTTTATGTAGGTAACAAGCTGAGATTAGGAGCACTTCCTAATCTCAGCTCGTTACCTGTATAAAAGACACCTGAGAGCCATAAATCTTTCTGATTGAGAAGGGATGAAATACTTATTTCACTCATTAAAATGCAAATCAATTTATAACATTTTTGACATGCTTTTTTTTGTTGTTCTTCTGTCTCTCACTGTTCAAATAAACCTACCATTAAAATTATACACTGATCCTTTCTTTGTCAGTGGGCAAATGTACAAAATCAGCAGGGGATCAAATACTTTTTTCCCTCACTGTAGTTTAGGAAGGAAATTACCAGGTCATATTAATTAATGATTTTTTATTATAGCGATATTATATTTCCACACACTCACACACACTGTCTAGGTCTAGTCAGAACTACAGTGCCAGGGTAGTGGCTTCAGGACCTGGAGCAGTGTGTTTCTGGCTGGCCTGGACATATCTAATAGGATCAAGTGAAGATGGATATGACAAATGAGGGGTGATGGTGGGGAGGCTGGTGGCAGTAGAGGGCAGTGGGGGAGCTGTGGTTGATGGGGAGGCTTGGGGCTACTTCTGGGCTGGCTGTGATGGCCACTGGTCCATCAGTGTAGTTGGAGAAGGCACAGAGGACACAAACACCCACACTCATTGTTTAACCTTTGGCTGGACTTATGTTGGGCCAAGATCTACTCAAGACCACTGTAAAGCACATCCTTGCAGATCACTAAAGCAGTTATTAATGATCTTCACTGTGCTGGAGTCCTCTGTGACTCAGACAGCTGCCTACATTGCTGTCATGGCTGCAGGTACAGCTCATTGGTCTCAGTATGGATTTGTGTGGATTTGGCCGTGCTAGCTTTAGCTAAGGCAACACCTCAAGGGGTCTATACCTTTTTCCTTTATGATGAAAAGGAAATGTTCCACATAATGGCACTTCTCATTTAGGAATCTGTCCCTTCATCATGCTTTTCAATATCTTTATAATGAATGTGGGGCAGAAGGTGTGTGTGTGTGTGTGTGTGTGTGTGTGTGAGTGCGTGCATGTACAGGGAGTCAGATATGTGTATGTGTTAAAGATCAACACTTTCACATCCTGTTTACCCCACCTCTCTGGAGAGTTTCCTGAATCTCTTTATGGAAGGAGCACACAGGCACTTGAAGTAATGTGGTGTGCCATAGAATAATTAAACCTCAAAACTGTAGCTTAATCAAAGATAGTATCGCTTTTAATATTACTAATTGTTAATGGAAAATTGATGGTCTGCATTCCAAACGATGCAAAAAATCATTTAAAAATGCAATGATGATTTTATTGGTGCAATTGCAAGAAACATTATACATAATATTGGTGATTAGATTTAAAACTGGATTTAAACCTAAGGTCAAAACTTCTGATTGTTGCAATTGCACCATCATGTTTCTGGAAAATTACATTAGTAGCATTAGTACATTAGTAGCCATAGATGGTAAACGTCTCAGCTGTGGGATAGAGTAAAGTTTTGCAAAGGTGTGAAATGAGAAACATATTTCCTTGGGCACATATGACCATCAGGTTTCATGCACATGTCCCCTTGAGAGAAACTCCACTTCAGTGGTTTTTGTATGCCATGGTTATTATAGTTTTGGTTTTTTATGTCGTTTTTATATCTATTTTAATTTAAACTCCACATTCTGATTCAGTTGAGTTAGTTTCAGGCCGCGTTTGTTAGTTTACTTGAGTTTTTAAATTGATTCTAGTTTTAGTTTTACAATCTATTTTTGTTTTTATGTTTTAGCTTAAATAAAGGGCTACAGGCATGGGTAGTGACAACAGCTGTTATTGTGGAAAGTTAACTTTATCTCTAAAAAAAGCTATTTAGGCCAATTACACCCACTTTTGTAAACAATATTAAGACAGGCACAGTTTGGACAGTACTTCAATTTAAAATTTAAAGCATGCAATTAGTAATAGCTTTGCCCATCGCTGAGACCATTTGCATTTAACTCGCATTTCAAATCCCTAACCAGCCAAAAATATTATTTAACGTGGCATGAGCAAATTTAGTCACCGGGGTTGCTATGACAGGATTAACTGTGTAATATTGCTAGCTACTTTCCTCAGAGTGCAGCTAGTTCAGATGTTTTTTTTTGTTTACTTTGTATTATTTGTATTAAATGTTGGTCGATAAATATTGGCAAATAAATGGATAGTAAGACATTTATAATTAAAGAAAGGTGCTATGAACAGCACTGAAAAGCACACAATAACTAAATAACTATAAAAATAAGTCATTGCCCATTCCCACAATCCAAAGTCACACTCATGATGGGTGGCCTCATTTCAGTCAGTAGCAAAGTTTGCAAAAATGAAAACTCAAACATTCAATGATACTTTTTATTTTATTTAAATTCGTTTTGAAATGTGTGATATTGGTATAGTTTAGTTTAAGTTTTTCTATTAAAAATCGTTTTTATTTTTAATTCAGTTTACAAAAGTCTCATTCACATTTAGTTTTTGTCTTGGTTTTATTTTTATTTTGCGATAATAACCCAGGTGTGTGCAAATATATCCGTGGCAATATGTGTGGAGGAATGCCTGTGACTGCAGTCATGGGCATTGGAAAATGCCTGGTACCACAATCCAAAAGGGAACAGTAATATCAGAGCTATCTTGTAATATTGTTCTTGAGGTGTAGGTACTATAAAACAACACTGGCTCACATGTTTTCCAATTATAGTGTATCAGTCACACCCTGCTGCAGTATGCTTGTCTTTCATATTGATGCAGCTCCCCAATCCAGCTTTGATCTACTGTATTTGGGCTTCTAAGTTGATGGATGTTGGTACACATGTATCATTCTCTGCATCTCCAGCCAAAAAAAAAATAAAAAATAAAAAATAATGTTCAAATAAGTTAAATTTATAAAATAATAAAATAGGAAGGTATTTTTACAAACAAAATTCTGTCAAAGAACAACTAGTATTGTTAAATATAGAAAAGCTTCTCTGTTTGTTTTTTGAAAACCAACCGCTGACAGAACATTTTTCTTAAATCTCTGTTTCCGTTACATATATTCTACTTAATTAACTGGGTAAGAATCCAGAAATCATACATTGCTGTTCTGAATTTGTTAATAATGCCTTTGCTCTGTCCTCTCTTTACTATGATTAATCCAGTCCCCACTGAGTTTATATTTCATGCTGTTCCTAAATTGATCCCCTCAGAAACCAGAGCACAAGAAGCCTTCCATGCTAATGTGATTTACTCTGCGGTCTAAAACTCTGCTCTGCTGTGTCAGAATTCACCTATCACCAATGTGGGTACCAGGGGACACAGAAAGTGCTAAAAGATTTGAAATAGGTTGCTATGACTTTGTAGTGCAGGAAATATTATTAGTTATTATTATTAGTTATTCTTGCTTTCTTTCGCTTTCACCCATGGTGTGTTTGTTGTTTAATGTCAAATGATCTTGAAAGAAAGATACTTTGTTTAATTTCAATTCAATCAATTCAAGACAGCTCTCCTATAGGTGCAGAATTTTCACAACCAGCTTAATTCATATTAATATTCTTTTCTGGATGAGGTTCTCATTTCAAAGCTAGCTATCTATATATTTTTTGAATATTAAGTATTAAACCATTCTTTTTTTTATTTAAAAAAAGAAAAACAATAAATATTAATTTAGCTTATTAGCTAATTTAATGTATCTTATCTGCATGAATAGATTTATTGCTGTATTTTTTTATAACACTCCATCTTATGTCTGACCACATGAAGCTATCTGTTTAAAAAAAAAAAAAATAGTCTATTGTGTTGAAATTCTCTTGACAACCTTTACCGTTCGCGTCCTGTTCCGCTCCAATATCACTGGCTGATTGCCCTCGATGTCTGTGACAGTAAATCTATCAATTTGACAATCAGACGTGTAAATTGATGCTTCATGTTGACAGCTGAATTAAAGACCAGTCACAGTGTAGCAGATGTAACCACAGTGTAACCTGGCAATGAAGAGGGAAAGGGGAGCGATGCTGACGCAAAGGTATTGTAGATATAAAAATCCCAACAGAACGTGTGCCTCCATCTTATGATGGGGCATTAGTGCCAATGGTAACAATCAGACTTTTCTCCAAAGAAACGGGAGTAGTTGTGTAAAAAGAAAATATCAGCAACCATTGTTTAACGGGCTTTCATTTTAACAAAATGAATACCTGAGGCAGAGAGGAAAGTAAAGTTTAATATTGGAATGCATCTGGGTCGTTTTATTAGACGTGAACCATAAAAAAATCAGTAGTGGCAACTATTCGTCAACTAGTATTGCTGCTCTGTTCATTCTACTTCCTTCCAAAAACCCCATTAAAGTGTTTGCTCAAACACGACTGATCTTATATAATATTGTTCAGTGTAAATCTGAAATGAAAATGAGAATTAAAGCAATAATAATGTTTCCCCAATGTATTTATTAAATTCATTGTAACTTTATCACTGCTTTAATCTCATGAATTAACACTCTAATCTGTCAACCAAAAATATTAGTTTATTTGTTATCTATAGATTTTTTTTTTTGGTCATTAGTGCTTACACATGGATAATTGTTTAAGGGTGTTTGAATTGCGCTGGTTTGATACTTATGAACGCCAGTGTTTTCAAAATGAGAACATGGTGACAGTTGTGTCTTAAAGTGAGAGGTGTGTTATGACTTTTGCAAAGAAGTGTGAATGGACAGGAGAAATGTGGCAAAAAGGGTAAATTGTGTTTATAGACTGGGGTACTTGATCTTTCTGCTGGGAACTGGCTTCATGGTTTTGTGAGGATGGCTTACACTACCAATTTTTGTGTGTTGACAATATAAAAATAACTGTAACTAAGGAGTACTGGGGAGCATTCAGCAACTCTAAGCAATCTTCGTCACCATCACTAACAGTGCAGGGGCAGCTGAAACAATAAATGTGACAGCGAGTCCTCATCTTTGTATTTATCTGAGGTTCACGTCCGGTGTGGTATAACCTCAACATGTTGAAGTGACAAACTGGAGACTGGTGTCTCCAATTGGGAATCTGTATAACATAATCAGTATCACTTAACCTCTTTTCAGCAAAGTATGGACCTGAAAAAAATCCAGGAATAGTTAACGTGGTGGCGTGTTCATCTGGCTGCAGATAATATGGACCGTGGAAATTCATCCACTTCTGTCAGGAAGAAAGAGCTTCCTTAGCGTGAGCGCATGCATCATGCAATCGCTCACTAACAAATGCTAACACACTTTTATCTGGTCTAGCAGAACTATCTAGTCTTTCAAAACATTGAGGTCCTCACATCATATGACTAAACAAAATTTCAGCTGGACTAAAAACCTAAATGTTCCTGAGCCGTCTTACAGTTTTTCCTAATTGAATACACACTATTCTCTGAATAATACCCAAATACCCCAAAACCCCTAAACAGTTAACACAATGCCCATTATAAAAAGTCACATCCAAAACCTTACACACACAGAGGAAAATGAAATTCTGGCCTAAAAACTATATACCCAGACGTCAAAATCAAATAATTGGGTCAGAATTATGCACGCATACATCATATCTGTTGCTCACACTGAGCATTAAGAAAACACTGTGTTTAGAAAAATAAAACTCTCTCATCAAAATGGAAGAGTCATGTAGGAAAACAAAAACAATCCACCAACACAGCCAGTAAAGAAGAACTTTATTTCACAGGAAGTATGATCCTGACCACCCAAAAATTGTAAATGGATTCATACATAACACATACATTTGGGATCATCAACCAACAAAAAGAAAACACAGAAACCTCAATCATTGTCCTGCCTGTCATGTTGATTTGGCCACAAGTTTTCATCCACCTCAGATGTGTTCCCTGGCTAAGCAGAGGGGGGAAAAGAGCCTAGCATGGCAGCTCCATTCTTGGCATGCCTCTGCAGTGATATCGCCCCAGGCCTTCTCCATTGCCTGGAGAAGACTCACTTGCTGATACGGGTTCCGATCATACCAAAATTCCTCAATTGGATTGAGGAAGGGGAATATGGTGGAAGGAAAATCATTTGGATCTGGGGGTGGTTAGGGAACCATTCTTGGATTAGGGCTACTTTTGTTGATATTCAAAAGCCAAATATTGTGAATAGTCAATTCATACCCACTCACCAGTTAATAACAATGAATGTCCTGATGATTCCTGCCAGAGTAAAGTGGTTCAAATTGGGTTGCACTCGCTGCCCAGCTTCCCGCATACTCATCCCATGGTTGATTACACTATCAACCAGTGTGGCTCTAATTTCATTTGAAATATTCCATCAAAAATATTCGTCCTCTATGTCTTCCCCTATCTCATCCCCTTTCTACTCTTTGTTGCTCCATTTTTCCTGTACAGTCATCCTTGTGTGCCTTTTTTATACTCGACTTTCGGTCACAGTGTATAGATGACTGGGAAAAACTGTAAATTCAGCATACAAAGCAAGGGGAACCTCCTCATCCCAGTCTCTAAGCAATGTTTACGGAGCACAGATTTAAATATTTGAATCCAACATTCAAATGCCCCTTGCGATGATATGCCCCTTGCGATCAGGATGATACGCACTAGAGAGCATGTGCATAATAGACAGAGACTTCAAAACACTCCAGTGGGAAAATACATACATACATAGTCTGTCTGCACAATTTTCAGGAGTCCAAATGTTGAAAATTACTATCAAAGCCTTCACAACAGCCCAGGCTTTTAATTTCTGAAGAGGGATAGCCTCAGGATAACGAGTAGCAGCTCACATAATTTTGGGTAATGGTCCAACACAATCCACCAACAAATGCTTACAATTTTTCACAATTGCCAAGATCCATTTCTTTAAAATGTTCGCTCATTTTCAATTGTAAACAAAACCAAATCTTCAAACTGCATTCACAAAACCCCTGACACTTCTGGCTAAATCAATCGTCTCAAAACCCTTTTAACTTTAAGGGTGGAAGGAAAACATTCAAGAAAAGTTGATTGATGTTGAACCACTCCCGGACCTGAGCAACACAGTGAAAGCTCACATTGTCCCAAACAACCACATAGACTGGATGCTCTGCCTGGCCATGATCCTGGAGCTCACGGTCAAACAGGAGATCCTGAAGACCACCCAGGAATGTGAGGTGGTGTTGAGTGTTATAAGGCCCCAAGGTGTCATGGCGGTGGAGAACCCCTCTGTTACTGATGGTCACACACAGGGTTACATTGCCTCCACGCTGACCAGGGAATTCTAGACCATTCTGCTGGCCAATTATGTTACTTCCTCGCCTTCTTTTCGTCAGATTGAATCCAGCCTCATCAATATAAATATACTCATGCGGCCTTTCCGTTGAATCCAGGTCAAATATTCTCTGGAGATAAAATATATGCCGTAGGTTTTGTAGGTTTACAGTAACTGTATGAGTGCTACAGAATGACAGACCTCTTCTGTTCTTAGTATCTGTCTGCAGCCCTGCTTTACAGTCCTACATTATAGTGCAGACGTTTGACAGTTTTAAGGTACTGTACATACTATGGTACTGTAAGAACCAAAACTCTGTTGTAATGTACACTTGCACATACAGGAAGCGTAGCTCTTTCTCATCTGCCTCGTTGATAGTTGCCATCCTTTGTTGGTATCAACATTCAACTGACCCTTGCCACTTGCACTGGCTAATATGTCATTCACTAATTGGTTTCATCATTAGAAACAAGTGCTAACAATTTTGAGTCATTGTGTTTAAATGATGACAACTGTGTTGAAATTGTGTTTAACTTTTGCAGCCTGTGTTTATCATTTTGCATCACAAATGCATCTCCTTGCAAAATTAGCTTTAAAGAATGAGAATGTGATTAGAGTTTTGAAGAAAGTGTTTCTGAGTTCTGCAAATTGTGTCTAAGTAGGCTAATATGGTTTAAGGATTTCCCAAAATAGTGTTTAATTTGACAAATGGGTTCAGGCAATTGGCCATTTGGTTCAGAGAATGGGGTTTAGTGTTTTAGCAATTCAGAAAAACTGTAATGTGTATTTCTCTAATATTGTAAAAAGGATTATTAGTTGCCACATGTCAGGGGTTCCAAACCAGTCTCCTGTCCCAAAAGCAATGAAGTAATAGTGTGACTACTAGGCTTGTTTAAAAGTTTAAAATGTTCTGATTTAGAACCCCCTTTTGTTTCTGTTTGGTGCAACAAAAAAATGTTTGCTCTTAGAATAAACCTAACTAAAATAGTCATGTGCAAACCTAAGACTAACTTTAGAAATGTACAAACTAAAACAGAATAAACCCAAACCAAATTGTTAAATAAACCCACAACACAAACTATGAAAAATATGAAAATTGCTAGTTACTATTGATCATGTGTATTTTCATATTCATTTACCAATGTGTCTGTTTTTTCTTAATAGTTTCCAAACGCTATTTGATTTCTAAAGGATCCCTTCTTTGGAAACCGGATGTCTTGGTGACCTTTTTAAAAACAAATGTTCATACACACAGAAACAGGTGCAAGCAGGTACATCTTTTGGCAAAAATCCAAAAAAATAATTTATTGATATGAAAATATTAAAATTACTATTAATATTAAATATTATTATCTAAATCACTGCTGTAATCAATATTCCCACAATCTGAAGTTGCACGGACATCAATCATTCCCTAGTAGAGATAGACACTGAGACTCTCACTCTTTCTCGCTAAGGGGCTGTATTGGTCATAAATGATGCCAAGTGACATATCTGAGTTTGTGGTCTCAATTGGCCTCAGACCGCTAAGAGATTTCTCTTCATAACACATTCATGTTTTGCATAGTTTT